>JASSUY010030905.1:15787-59200 GCA_032466535.1 Forpus xanthops | reverse complement strand
CACTTGTTCCAACAGTTCCATGTCCTTTTGATGTTGAGGACACCAGAACTGCACACAGTATTCCAAGTGAGGTCTCATGAGAGCAGAGTAGAAGGGCAGGATCACCTCCCTCACTCTGCTGGTCACACTCCTTTTGATGCACACCAGAATATGGTTTGCTTTCTGGGCTGCAAGAGCACACTGCCAGCTCATGTTCATTCTCTCATCAACCAACATCCCCAACTAATGAAAGTATAGGGGTAGAATGCTTGGAACATTAAGAAAAAAACATCAACAAAAAGCATAAGCTTAAAACTAAGTCCTTTGGAAACTTTTGGTGTCTCAAATCAGCTTTAATTCACAACCTGGGAGGTTGCGCCATGGTTACTCTACATTCTCTATAGAACTGTGCAAAGATGTTCTGAAATAGAGAACTAATGATGAAGGAGGCATGTGCAGTGCAACCAAATACAAGGATTCCCCTGTACCCAAACTGATCCTAACCCAATGATGCTCAAATGCAATGTTTCAGCTAAAAAATTAACATACCATTGAAAAAGTTCCACTTCTTAAACAACATGCATTTATTTCTAAGAGGCAAAACATACATCATACTTCCCATGTTTTAAATATCTCAGTAATCTTTTGAGTCTATAAACACAAAGCTTTTTAGAATTCCGGAGTTGAAGGTAGGGTTTTATTACTCAGAGCAATCCCATTTATTGTCATAAGTCTAGACTAACTGCCCTAAGTTAGGAAATCACTGTGCTGTCTTTATAAGCCTTGGGTTGGAAAGATTATATGAGCCTTTAAAAAGGAAAATGCCTAATATTTACAAGTTACTATATAATGTGAAAGAAGGTTTAATTTCTCAACCTTCTTTTTCAGTCTTTCCCAGAATACCATTATCTACTCATTAACAAGTTTTCATCCAGTTCATCTCACCTTCAGTCCTTGACACATTCTTCCTGCTTCATTAAGTATCTGCTGCTTTCATGTTTTATAAGGACCGAAAATAGAACTTTACAGAGGGACAGAAAAATTACTTCTGTGAATAAAGAAATACAAAAAGTTCTATGTACAATGCTACTGTTCAATATAAATAACGAGGGGCTGTCCATTTTGAGTGTTAAGCAATCTAAATCTCTTCACACCAAGTAGCTTCTATTTTTACTACCACTTACATGTATGATGTGATGTTCATTGAAAACACAGCATGACTGGTGTTCAGCAACTGATAGCACAGTCATAGGATAGATTGAATGTTCAGATATTAAGAGTCTGAGACAGAATACAAACAGCTCACTAAATGTGAGCTAGCAAAGTTCTGTGTCTTCTCTTTCCTACGTAATGCTGAAGACATTTCAAAGTTGGGCTGACACTACGATTCTGTTTTGCTGCAGTTTAGATCTCTATTTCTGCTTAGTTGTAATGCTTCTATCTGAGAGCAAATGACATTGTTATGCATTTTGAAGGGCAGATCTGATCTCTAACCAGATTAAAACACTACTGAAGCACTCATCTATGAGCATGAATGCACAGAGTGGGCTGGAAGCAAGCGTACATCTTCAGATATCTTCAGTGTCACAACTAGCATCAATGGGCTGGTGCTTCATGGATGCAACAAAATGGCTCCAGGATACCTTCTTCCCCAAAAGCAAAACCAGGATGAGCAAACTCCACATTACACTCATACCCAATAGCTGATACAAACAGCTGGAGCACATGAATTTGTGAATGACCTTAACAGAGCAAGATATAACAACAAGCCATGATCTTTCATTCTCTGTGAACCTTTCTGCTGACAAAGACTCTGGATTTATATATGCATAATGCTTGCTGAACTTCAATCTTGGGAAATAAAATATTTAGCAAAACTCATTAAAACTGATAGATACGTTAAAGAGAACATTCAAGATATTCATTCTTTCTTGGGGTTCACAAAAGATATCCGGGTCCAAGCTCCCTTACTGTCCCTAATCTGACTGATCCTTAGACCCTTACACCAGGTCTTTTTGAATCTGAAATGCCAATCAAGTTCTTTTATAAACCTGGCCTTATGCCTTGAGCTATCGCCAGAATTTGGAAATCAGAGGAGCTATAACATAAGTAAACGTTCAGTCAAAGTCTTATTATATTCAAAAACTTTGTTGATAAGGATTTTTTGTGTATTCCAAAAGCTTCAGGTCTCATGAAAAGACTGTTCTGATTTCATCACAACATGCCTCAGCAATGCTGCCACTTTAATAGGTTAGATATGTTCCAAATATACAACGTGCAATCGTCAACAATCAAAACAGTTATTAAATTGGCTTATGAAGAAAAGAGCTTCAAGAGCATGCAGCTTTGGCTTAGTGTTAAAAACAGGTCTGCATGAATAGTGAATTCTTCTTAGGAAACAGCATGCTACTGGAAAGAAACCAAACTGCTAACACACCGTGAGGAATCATACACCATTTACCCTGCTTGGATTGCACCTCACAGCTGGAGAGAAGTGTTGTGCAATAAAGATAATTGCCTGCCAACAAAGTAATAAGACATATACAGGCGGCCTCCACTAGCCTTAAATAAATAACTGTTGATTTCCCTTTCTCTCACCATACAAAACCAGAATATAATTTGGTGATTCACTTGTGAGTTCAAAGTGCCAGACGAGGAGAGAAGGCAGGACTGGATGGAAACCATTGGACATATTAATGCGTTAACCATTGAAAAATCAATCTGCTTTTGTTTTTAAAAAGCTGTGAGCTGTGAACAAAGTAAAACAGTGCCAACTCAAAGAGGCAAACTTACCCAATGGTCATTTCAGAGTAATTTTCTCACACTTAAAAATAAACAGTCTGCTTTAATATGCTCATCTGTTGCACCACAACCTGCCTCAGCCTAAGGCAGAGTGTCACTCATTAATGCACAGTCTTGGACATATGCAGGTCAGCTTGGGACAGTGGGAACAGAGGAGTCTGTACAAAGGGCTGTAATGTTACAAAAGCTGAGTCCAAGGACAGATCTTCTAGTAGAGAATGCAAGAAAATGTGACATATAAGAGAAAAAAAAATCCTTTTTCATAAAAGCCATGTACACTGTTTTTAAGTATTTCAGTAAATTCTCATTGCAATATAGGCACTTTCACTGTCTGGGTTCATTCTTAACATTTAGACCGTTCCAATCAGGAACCTAAATGCAGACAACAGAAAGCAAGTTAAATACTTGCCCTCCCGCTAGGCCATTTTTACTCAGGACACTTAGCCATTTTTTATGCTCTAAGAACTTTGTGATCTGAGCTTTAAAGCGTTATTTAGTTTTTCTAGCTACACATTCCTCGTATCACCAGAGAACCTGAGCACTCTACAGTCACTAAAGCCTATATAGTCCAAATACTCCCTTAAAGCAGACAATATAAATATCCTTCTAGAGTAATTGTCACGTAGTACCTTTTATTGTGGCAGAAGACTCCTCCTCACTTAAGATGACCTTCAGAGAAAGTGAAGACTGCCTTGCTGACAATATGAATAATATCTGTGCTTTGTAAAATATGTCAGTGCTGCTATTCCTGAGCCTGTTTAGTCTCTCTTCTGGAGATTCAAATCTTACCCCACAGACTGAGGTCTAGTGGTTTCAAGTTTGTACTGACTTCTTCTACCTTCCTTTCCAGGAAGGGCTTGATATGCAAAAGAAATGCAATCTTGTCTTGTATGTTGACTACTACAACAGTATTTCAGAAACCATTTTAAGACTCCTTGGTGTAAAAGGCTAAAAAAGTACCATGATTCCTCCTGATTTAAGGGGTGATGAAACATAAAAAAACACAGACGTAAGAGACACCCTAAGCTCCTGTGGAAAGAAACAAACCCTGGCAGTTATTCAAGCTATACCAAGGCACTCAGTGGTGCACACTCTCCTAAAACCATTTGTCCAGAAAATTACTGACAACTGCACTGGCCACAAGTACAGTCCAGATCTTTCAAGCTGTCACTCCTATCCAGAGGTACAAAAGCATGAGATAAAAGCATTCCCCTCAAGGAATCTTCCTTCTCTTTTGTGTTGTTCTAGTCTCTCAGGCAGTTTGGAGTGTCTCTATAATGTAGATAAAGCTGACAAGGTCACCCAGACCTTGATGTGAATCTTATAATGAGGCACAGGATCCCAGTATGTTTTCTTAAGGCTATTTAAGAAGCAGAGGCTGTAATCAATTTTTATCTACTCTGGAAATGAGGTTGATATAGAAGGTGAAAGAAAAAATGCTAGAAAAACATGAAGATTCTCACTATGCTGTTTTTCAAAAATCTTTGAAAAAAGTTTTAGTGGAACTTTTTTATAGTAATAGAACAACACTACTATTCCAGAGACTATTTCCTTAAAGAAAGATTGACAGACTTTGATTCAAGATTAGTTTGGACATTCAGAAGGAAGGATACTTATATGCAACCAAAATCCAACTGGCAACATTCCACAGCAAAGTGGGAATAAAAGGAAGGGCTGCAGGCAACCAGGTATTGCTAAGGTGTAAGAAAATTTCTTGCCACATCTTTGAGCCACTATCATGGTTTAAGCCTCACAGCCACGCAGTTTGCTCACACACTCCCCCCTCTTTCTTCCCCCTACTCGTGGAGGGATGGGAAGGAAAATTGAAAGAATACAACTATCACAGGTTGAGATAAGAACAGTTTAGTAACTAAAGTATAACACAAAACCATTGCTGTTACCACCAGTAACAATAATAAGGCAAACACAAAGAAACTGCTCACACCATCTATACGAAATCCGACCCAGCAGCAAACCCCCACCCTTCCGGGTCCCTGACCCTCATTTTTGCATCCTGGGCATGACGTGCTATGGTATGGAATACCTCTTTGGTCAGTTTGGGTCAGGTGTCCTGTTTCTGCTTCCTCCTGGCTTCCCCTCCTCCCTGGCAGAGCATGAGACTGAGAAAGTCCTTGGCCAGCCTAAATATTATCAAGCAGTAACTGAAAACACTGGTGTTATCAGCGCAGTTCTGAGGCCGAAAGTCAAAAACACGGCACTGCACCAGCTACTACAAAGGAGAAAAATGACTACTACTGCTGAACCCAGGACTGTATCCACCCCTTATTCCATACCATTCATGTCATACTCAGATCCTACATTTTCAATACACCATCACATGTATATGTATACATCCACACACACACATAGAGGGAGAGAAATCATGCCTTAGTACATGGACAAATCCCTATAAAACTGCTGAGTCTATCCTGTCCATGATGCCAAGCACCATCTTCTGTAACAGTCTTTCTGAGAAGGGGAGGCTGTGTGCAATGTTCAAACTCATGAAAATCCTGAGCAATAATGTCCATTGCTAAGTCCACCCCTCGATCATGAGTCCATTTGTATGTTGCAACTCTGCCTTGATGGCTTGAAGTGTCACAGGCACACCAGGCTCAAAGCAATTCAGCCTCCCCTTCCGCAGTTTCTCCAGCTTGTCATTGGGGCTCCATACAGCTGCCTTCCATCTCTGATGCTTCCAAAGCACTGGAGGGGCCCAGTGGACTAGACAGTCTCCCATACTGTCCCACACACCCTGCCACTCATGACTGTCCAGCCTTGGGGAAAATCTCTTTGTCCTCCTACATAGTCATCTACCCCCAAACAAGGCCCACACCCCACTCTGCTTAACTCTAGGGACCAGGCAAAATGGTTGTGGGTAAAAGACACTTTCTATGTGTGCCAACATGGTGATCCCCATCACAATCAGCAGACAGGTCTCAAGGGTATCCAAAGGCCATTCAAACCCTTCAGAACTCTCAAATGAGGCTGCTGTACTTGTCACTCGGGCTGGTGTAGCTGCTGTGCTTGCCGGCTCTCTCACCACCAGCTGCACTTTGAGTCCAGATCTCCCTCCCGTGCCTTGCTGGGAAGTGCTGTGTGGTCTCCTGCATCCTCCTGGGGCTCAGGCTCTCAGGACTCTGTGGGCAGCTCTTGGGGAGTGTTCTTAGCCACTACGGGGCTGTGCTCTGCCACCACCTCCCTCCCTCCCTCCACTTGGTACCCTCAGGGCACAGCTCAGGCTTGGGGCCCAGCTTCTCTGCCGTCTCCTCCCGTGACTCAGCAGCCAATGGGCTTGGCTCAGCAGCAGCGCTCACCTCCTCTGCCACCTCCTTCATGGCCTCCTGGTCCCCAGGGCCGCAGTCCCGGGCCAGTTTGGTCACTGGTGGCTCCCAGGGCCACTCCTCCTCGGCTCCCCACAGCCTTGCGAAGACAGAGGAGAGGAGGGCCAAGACAGTGAAGAGCAAGTGAACAGCCAGGCACAAGTTCACGGCCATGTCCATCCCCCCTGCTTCTGGAGCTCCCCCTGTATTACAAGCCATTACAATAAAGTACAATGAAACAAGAACCTTAACCCAAACCCCATAGCAGAAAAATGCTAAGATAACAAATACTGTCTGTAAGTAAGGTACAACAGTCTGAAACCATGAACAAGAGAATCAAGAGCAACAACTTTGAGAGCCAATAAATCAGCATTGTGATGGGTGGCTATTAATCCTGCCATTATCTCAACCCTTCTTGCCCATTTTGAACACCAAAAAGAACTGTTGTGGTTTAAGGCCCTCACACAGTTCATTCACTCACTCCCTTCTCTTTCTTCCCCCAGTCCCAAGGGGGACAGGGAAGGGAATCGAAAGAATGCAACTCCCACAGGTTGAGATAAGAACAGTTTAGTAACTAAGGTATAACATAAATCACTGCTGCTACCACCAGTAATAATAATAAGGCAAATATAAGGAAAGAGAATACAACTGCTCACCATCCGATCCCAAATCCAACCCCGCAGTGAACCTCCACCCTTCTGTGTCTTTGCCCCTCATTTTCGCAACCTGAGAATGACATGCTGTGGTATGGAATACCTCTTTGGTCAGTTTGGGTCAGGTGTCCTGTCTCTGCTTCCTTCCATCTTCCACTCCTCCCTGGCAGAGCATGAGACTCAGAAAGCCCTTGTTCAGACCAAAACATTTCCAAGCAGCAACTGAAATCACTGGTGCTACCCGCACAGTTCCAAGGCCGCAAGTCAAAAACACAGCGTTGCACCAGCTACCAAGAAGGAGAAAAGTAACTGCGACTGCTGAATCAATGACAGCTACACTCCCAAGGAAAAAAAAAAATATCCCAAGAGAAGCCATCTTTATATTATTTCAAAGTGTACAAAAGAAAGTAAAAAAATAAAACGTAATAAAAAAGAAAAAATGCCGCCAGTAATTCCAGTGCAACTAGACCTCAGGTGCTCAATTCTTTTTCTGGTATATTTCTTTCTTGTTACTGTGGTTAAGTAAAAATCGATTTTCATTAAAAGCCAAACAATAATCACCCACCCCCTCAAGAAAACAAGGAAAGCTCTCCAGAGATTTTATTCACTTGCAGAGCTCTCTTTAAATTGGCCTGTGATCTCACAGCAGGTTTATTTTACAACGCATTCAAAACACAGAACTTATGATGATGCAAAAGTATTAATTTCTGAATAGTTTCCACAGCTGTTTTGCAGTGAAAACAAACAAAAAAAAAACCAGCTGCAACAAATCCAATTGTTCTGCTACAATCCATGAGTTAGATTCTCATTAAAGGTAAACAGACACAAATTTACCAAGACAGTGGAACTGAACCCACTTAAATTGCCTGATACTCAGTTCCTTGCACACACCTCAGCCATATGCAACTTAAAAGGTGTTCTTCAAAAAGGCACTTAAGAGGAAACACTTCTCTGCAGTAAAGAAAATTTTGCCAAGACAATTCCTGACAAACATTCCTTTGAAAGAAGTGCTGAGGACTCATAGATGATGTCGAGGACGTAAGCTGGCATTTATAAATTAGGACAACCCTTTTTCTGAAGCATAAACATTGTAGGGAATCAAGGAACTCAGGGTATGAGGAAGTCAGGTTTATAGATTTATGGGGTTTTTTTTTAAGCACCAAGGGTTATAGATGATACTGAACAGAAATATTTGCAACAAAGGAATTATATGAGGGAATCACAGAAAACCGAGCAATCATATATACTGAATTCCCTTGTACAAGCTAAACTGGGGAAACTGTCATGGTGGTAGTCTGTGGTAAGTACAAGATAAAAAATACTGCAGTTTCATTCTCTTGATGGTGACCACTTGATGCGGTCTAAGCACACAAGTACCACAGCCCAGTGAGGTTGTGGAATCTTTAATTATTGACTCAGTTGGTTGCAGCTGGGGGCAACCTTTATCTGGACTCCTTTGGAAAGCAGCAGACTGTAAGCAGCTCTGGTCACTGTTCTGCACTGACAATCTCCTGTGACGCTCTGCTCAGTAATGATACTGTCCATTCTGAAGGCAAAACTTTATTTTATCTGCAGTGTCAACACATCTATCAGTAAAGTAATGCCTTTTGGACTGAGCTAGCTGAGCTCAATACTATGTACAATAAAGTCCCAAAATGATCAAGGAGGAAGTCAGATGAGCGATGTTTGATGAAAAGAAAAATCTCTTAAAACTTCTGAATTTTCTTGCTCCTAACTATTTTATTTTTACTGCTCTCTACTGACCACTGAGCACTAATTCCCTTTGGTTTCCTGAAAAATTCCAACACACATTGCTTTAACCAGATCAGTTGGCATATCTCACCATAATGTATCTCTGCTGAAATCCTCATCTTATTCCTTCACTCCTTCAGAGTGCAAGAAGCACCATGGTTGCAGCTGGGTGAAACAGAAAGTGGAGGCCTGCAGAAACTGGCAGCTCCTCTTTGCTAGCAACAAAACTGTCTGAATTGAAATTTACAGACTGCAAAGCCTACTGGAAACAGACTGTGTATGGTTAGCCCAGACTGATTCTGTGCCATCAACCTTAATTTACTGAATAAATGCAACTGGACCCTTTAGCTTTACCAGACTGGAATAACTAAAACCTAGATATTCACAGTGGTTTAATGCACAAGGTTCCAAGAACAAAACTATAAATACAGTACAGAGTTCTTTTAAACTGGGTTGACCTAACAAACAAAATCTCATTGTAGAACATCTTTCCAGAGGGAGAAGAAAGTTACAATGCCTCAGCAAAACCTGTAAAACTGAGAAAATAAAACATTTCTTGTTTGCTGTAGTATGAAATAGGATTAATCTCTTCTAACTCATAGTGTCAAAAAGGAAAATTCATAATTTATAAATTCTCATAAAAAAAGTTGTCATCCCATGTCAGCTGTTAGCTTACAGATGGCAAATCTTATTGCTCAAAACCCTCCTGAAATGAGACATTGATATTTAGATATGAATCTGTCCTGTTTTGCATGCACTGCTTTATACATTAAATAACTGAATTCACTGCCAGTCTTCTCCCAAGGATAGTCTTTGCTCTTCAGAGAATGTTGCACCTCTCTTTTTTTGCATCAATACCATATATTTTTTATTTACTTCCATTCTCACAGACATTCTATTTTTGGTATAGAGTTGCTATGCAATATGCATCCAAGTCTTGTCAGATCAATCAATGTTTTATTTACACGAAAATGCCTTATTTACATTGTGTCAGAAGCGACATTTGCTGAAACACTGTTGCATTAATATAATACTGAAGAAGCCTCTGGAATAAGAAATTTTTCTCTAAAGAACACTGTCCCGTGTAGAGTGCAACTGGTAGTTTGAGTTAGCAAAAATCACTGGGTGAACATTACTTCATGGTATAACATGTGCTTTAGGGGCCTCATAGACAGCAACCCGTCTGTGTTAAAGTAGCCTGATATCCTGTATCAGGCTATTTTAACTACAATGAAACCACCAGCATGAAAAGCTACATTGGTATTTTCTTTGCACTTATGCAGGAGCAAGTTTCCCTGCCTTAGGACCCTCTTTAATGTAGGGATTTTCTGTTCTGTATCTGGATGTACAGATAGTTTCGAAAGGATGCTTTTGTCTTGGGAAAAATTGTTTTTGCAAGAAGGTGTTGTTGATGGCAAAAGGAAGGGAGAAGGTCAAGATGGAAAAGGAGAGGAAGAAAATAAAATGGAACAAGAAAGAGGCAAAAAAGCTATTTTCCAGTGCAGCCGGGAGCTCAGTTGATGACCCGGTTCTTTTCATAGGGCAGCAGGAAAACTCCTATGAGCCATGTGCTGTGACAGCACGTAACTTTGCTTTCCACACCTCTACTAAACTACCTTGCTTCTACTGGCCCTCCTAAAGGCTTGCTAGTTTTGACTTGAAACTCTATTCAAAGGTTGAGAAGATTTTCCTATTAAAAAGTAATTCAAAACTGGTATCTTCTGGTTTTAATTCAAAACAATCTAATTGGAAAATTCCCAGTTAGTTGTAATTCTACTATCTAATGGTCCTCGGAAGACATGATACCGATATTACTGAAATTGACTCTATGAAATTAAAGAGTCCCTTTACTGCCTCATTTCTTCTTCCCATAAAGGTCCTTTGACTGCAATCAGGTCACCCCCAAATCTTTTTGTGAACTAAACAGATGGAGTTCTTTAAATCTCCCACCACAAGGCATTTTCTCCAGTCCTCGGTCTATTTTCCATGTTTGCCACCTGCGTCTTCTCCAATTTTCCACCAATTTTTCATATTATATATTTAAGTACCTAAATAAGAACTTAAAAACCTACCTTCAAGTCATCTCTTATTAGAGAAATTGAACAAGGTCCATCTTGAAGTGTTTATAATTAATGAAGAGCCTTACATCATGTACATCTCAAATTGAGCTTTTCAATAAGTATTGCACTGCAGTACATTTCTTACCCTACAAATACATACCTCTACATTTTCCATCACTTACTCACTGCGTTACTATAGCTTGCGCAGGAGCTCTTGATAATGATTTTGTAGACTCAGCTTTGAGTAATGTGAATGCTTTACACTCAGATGACCTACTTCTTCCAGATTTTAGCTCATTTGCTTTTAAGTCATGTTCTACTTTTCTCAAATATGACATTTTTACACTTGTGTTCAAAGTAAATACTTGAAGGTTCAGTTTTAAATATTTTTTTTTCAGGCATGTTGACTTAAGGACAAACAATGTTTTGTTTCTTAAACCAGTGCCCACCTGTTCCATAACTCTAGTTTTCACAACAGGATCAGACTTTCTAGAAAACACATTTCCTCTGGTTGCCAGATTCTTTTTGCAAGTAACCAGATGAATAGGATTATACTAAAACATTTCAGGAACCATTAAAGTACTATTGAATAGTGCTATTTTCCATGGTGAGCACAGGCAAACAGTCTTGGGGACACAGTTTCCCTTGCAGACAATGGGCAGCAGGGCAGAAGAAGAAAAAAGGATGTTTCCTACACTTAACGCAGCAGGAAAGCTGCCTGTATCCTCTGGATGTTTTGTGTAATACCACAAAAATACAGTGTTACTTTCCAGTGCCTTAGCTCCTCTTAGAAGGAAGTAACTAAACAAGGAATGATTTTACTGTACACAATACAGTGTACTTCATAAAACATTTCCTGATATCAAGAGACAATATATGATTGCATAATGGCTTCACTGAGGGGAAATCCTACCAGATCATTCTGGTGGCCTTCCATGATGGAGTTACGGAACTGATAAAGAGGGGTAGAGCAGTTGATGTCATCTACCTGGATTTGTGCAAAGCATTCAACACTGTTCCAAATGACATCCTTGTCTCTAAGTTGGAGAGACATCAATCTGATAGATGGACCACTCGATAAAGAGCTGGCTGGATGACTGCACACAAAGAGTTGTGCTCAATGGCTCAATGTCCAGCTGGAGGCCAGTAACAAATGGTGTCCCTCAGGGATTGTTGTTGGGACCGATATTGTTCAACATCTTTGTTGGTGACATGGACAGTGAGATTGAGTGTGCCCTAAGCAAGTTTGACAATGACACCAAACTGTGTGGTTTGGTTAAGGTGCTGTAGGGAAGGAAAGCCACTGAGAGGGACCTTGACACGCTTGTGAGGTTGGTTGTTGCCAACCTGATGAAGATTGACCATGCCAAGTACAAGGTCATATAGCTGGGTCAGGGTAATCTCAGGGACAGCTACAGGTTGGGCAGCGAAAAGATTCAGAGCAGCCTTGTGGAGAAGGACTTGGGGGTGTTGGTAGATGAAAAAAATTAATGAACATGAGCCAGCAGTGCACACTTGCAGCCCAGAAAGCCTGGGCTGCATCAAAAGGAGCGTGACCAGCAGATCGAGGGAGGAGATTCTGCCCCTCTACTCTGCTCTCATGAGACCTCACTTGGAATATTGTGTGCAGTTCTGGTTTCCTTAACATCAGAAGGACATGGAACTGTTGGAACAAACCCAGAGGAGGGCTACAAGTATGATCACAGGACTGGAGCACCACTCCTATGAAGATAGGATGAGAGAGTTGGGTCTGCTCAGCCTGGAGAAGAGAAGGCAGCATGGACACCTCATAGCAGCTTTTCAGTATCTGAAGAAGGCTTGTAGGGATGCTGGGGAAGGACTCTTCATGAGGGACTGCAGTGACAGGACAAGAGGTAATGGGTTCAAACTTAAACAGGGGAAGTTTAGAGTGGATCTGAGGAAGAAATTCTTTCCTGTAAGGGTGGTGAGGCACTGGAATGGGCTGCCCATGGAAGTTGTGAATGCTTTATTGATGGTGGTGTTTAAGGCCGGGTTGGACATAGCCTTGGATGGCATGGTTTAGTGGGAGGTGTTCCTGTCCATGGCAGGGGGGCTGGAACTAGGTGATCTTAAGGTCCTTTCCAACCCTAACTATTCTATGATTCTACGATAATGAACTGGCATATAGCATGGTGCCTGTGCAATTCTGTAGCCTGGTCCCCAAGAACTGATCTCTATTTTGTTAGAGAAATCAGTATGTAATGGACAACAAAGAATGAGTGGAGAATGCTTTTGTTGCTGATATTCTTCAGTAAACTGAGCTGGCAGCCAACTGTCAATTCCACTGGCTCTGTTCCCCAGATCCCAGCCAGAACAGTAAGGGGGATTGTGGAGGCAACTTCATTTCACTTGCTAAATATAATTGCAAATAAAAGTCTTTGAAAAAAATATTGCCTAGAATTTTGCATTCCTTTAGATTCCTACTTCTGCTTCACCACTACAAGCAATATATTTCACTCCTCACTGTTTTAATAAAAGACTCTAATCCTGGTGGGAATTTCAGATTTGCCACCGAAATGGAATATATTCATACAGGTAGCTCTGTTATTACAGTTGGCTGCCCTGTCTTGACTATGTTCCATGATTACTGCAAGATCACTTGGGAAGTGATCTAACAGCAGCGTGTCTGCAGAAGCAGTAATCACTTAACAATTTTGATTATGAGAGTGACAAATATTTTTTAGACAAATTTAAATGATCTCTGTGCTGACAGGTAAAGAGAACATTGCACAGTAGAACATATATATGACAAGAATTATAAGCCTGACTCACAACAGAGAGTGTGATTAGGATTTGGGAGGAAATGGCACAGGACTCTACAAAATGGTGCACAGAAGACCAGCAGAGTGCAAACACTGTTTGTGCACAGCTTGCTGTGCAAATGCAACACAAAAAGGGAGAACAGTTAGACCTGGACTTGTTCCATATAAATTCTGGTGCTTAGTTACAAACACTTAAATGAGTATCAGTGCAGAGAAAGGGAAAAAAAGTGTTCTAAATCGCCCTCTGGAGGGTCTAAAGATTAGAATTGCTTTTTGCGTCCTCTTTCTGTTAATATAAGGATGAGAGGGGCAATAGATGTATGCAGCAAAAATTTGAAGCAATGGATAGGCTTCAGATCACTGTCCAATCCTCTATGAGCACCCTAGTAAGAGAGAATGCACTGCTACAGTCTGGCTACCTCAAAGCATCTATATCCACTTTACCACATATGCACAGAGGACTTAAACAGCAGGGTCTATATAGCTCAAGCACATCAGCTTTAGAGCTCAGGGGAAAAAAAAAAGGATCAAGATATTCATGGAAAGACTTATACTTTTAGACTAACCTCAGTATATGGAGGCTCAACATGTTTTTCTTTTCCACAAATCAAGAGCTAAGACTCAGAGAAAAATTCCATTAAGACAAGCCCTTCTTATTTTCTCTGCTACTGGCTGTGAAAAATTAAAGGCAAATGGTAAATTCCTCTTCAGGGCTTAACACTGTGGAAGGCCATATCTTCTTATGAAAAGGGAATTTCTCTTTGACATCTGCAGCCAGAAGTGTTAGCATCTTTTTCTCTCATTCGCAAGATAAAGAGCCATGTAACCTTTAAATGGATTGCAAATGGACTTCACTGTTTACACCTTATCTTTACGCCTGAAGTAGAATGCAGGACACAGAATCATGGTGAAATGACCTTTAAAATCATCTTATATGATGCAGTAGGAGTAAGCATGATACCCCAAGGCAAAGCTACACTCAACCTGTAAAAGTTCACTGGGGCAAAGGGAATAGAGGGGAAAAAAAGAATAGAAAAATTTATGGGGAGGCTGGGACAAACAGCTGATCTGTCAGGATGTTCGAGGTGGACTCCCCACCACAATGCAAAGAAAAAACCTGGAGGAAATATTTTGAGTGGGCTTGGGTTAAAAGTATAACTTTCTTCACAGGAAGTGGAGAAACTTCAGATAGAACAGTTACTCATCAGTGCGTTTTCCAGAGTGGAAGAACCAGGGATTTTAATCCCTCTCAAACTGAGGACTAGGTCTCCCAGTCCTTTAGCCAGTGCTAAGGGCATGAATCCCTAAAGGAATTTAGAAAGAATCTAAGAGGGCTAAGCCTGAAGCAACACAGCTATTTGAACTGAGAGTCCCTGCTATACTTCCCTGAAGGCCTTAGGGTAAAAGAAAGTCAATACTTAGAGGCGACACCTTTTGTGCTTGCGTGCTTGCCTGCAGCTTTTTTGTAAAGACAATTTTGGGTTCTAGCCCCTGAATTCCTGTGAACTTTTGCTTTCAGCACCTAAACATAGTAGGAGTCTATTTCTGTGACACAAGGCAACTCAAGGTTCCATGAAGGACTTCAGGACTCCAGTGCTTGGTGCAGAAGTCCCTTTTCAAAATAGGACACAGGCTTCTATAAATAGTCCTAGACAATCAGAAAGCTTTAGCCACCACACATATTCTCTAAACTAAGTCCTCAGCAAGATTTCCATCAGCAGAAACTAAGGTTTAATGAAGGGTTGAACCAAAGGCAGCTGAACCAAAGACTGCCCTTTAAATAGTCAATTTAGTGCCACAAAAGATGACATTTATTGAACTCCTATTTTCGTCCAAGAAATCCTATGGTGCTTGAATCTTAATCCATTCCTCAACAGTTGATGAGAGAAAGCATAAAATAAAATGTTTGAGTAAAATAGAACTATCAGTAATCAAATCTGCTGTCAAACTTTCAGACAGTGCAACCACAATAAAGCAGAGGGTTATGTGAAAGTACATTAGAAATTTGCCACAGCCAAGCCAGTTTTAAAGCCAGGCCTTCTTTAATAACACTCTGTCAGGGTACACATGCAAGATCTCTTTCACATCACAGAGGACACTTTTAGATCACTATTACAGTAAGGTATCCTTTCTTCTTTTTCTTATTGTAAAGCCCCATCTATAACAAGCAAGTTTACAGACTCTTAGAGCATTATCTAATGAGAATCATCTGGTGCTTTCTGTTTCCTACAGAGATGTGATCAAACCAGCAGAAACTGTCTATAGCATTTATTTCTTCGAGTGACTCTGGGAGGGCTCCAAAAAAAGATCTAATATATATATATATATATATATATATAAGGGGTAACGGGTTCAGACTTAAACAGGGGAAGGTTAGATTGAATATGAGGAAGAAATTCTTTACTGTAAGGGTGGTGAGGCACTGGAATGGGTTGCCCAGAGAAGTTGTGAATGCTCCATCACTGGTGGTGTTCAAGGCCAGGTTGGACATAGCCATGGATGGCATGGTTTAGTGGGAGGTGTCCCTGCCCATGGCAGGGGGATTGGAACTAGATAATCTTAGGGTCCTTTCCAACCCTAACTATTCTATGATTCTATCTACTTTTGTACTCTCCAAAGAAGCAGTTCTAAAAGTTCTAATAAGTTAGGATTTCATTTTCTGAGGAACAACCAGTTTTCACATGGGATTGAAAAAATTTTTATATCAAATAAAAGAAACAAAATGGAGACCTGTATCTATATGGCAAAGGTCAGCAGTAGAACCAGGACTGAGTCTTAAAGCAATGTTAAAGATCCTCCCTTTTCTAGTAATTACAAGACCACAAAAGGAGGTAGAACTATGATTTTTATCTTCTTTCTTCTAACGTAATGGCCATCTGACTTCCAAGTTGCTTGAAAGAACCATTACCCTCTGCATTTGTTATCCTTTTGCTATTTTACTGCACCACATGGTTGCACACATAATTAAAGATTTAAATAATGAATAGATACGGGCATTATGTAAATCATCATAATTTTCCATAATGGGAACTTGTGGTAACTGTCTGTGAATCACAAGTATTAGGAGTCACAGACTTACACATTTTAAAATCTGAAACTATATGCCCATTATAAATTACCAATCAAAGCAGCTATTTTGACACTCTTAAATTGTTCCCATCTCAATCTGTTACACATCTGTTGGCAAAACTTTAGGTCTGAGGCCCTTAAGAGAGCATGAAATATATTCGTATCTTGAATTAAGACAGCATGGAGTGCTCAAGCCATGATTATCCCAACCAAAATTAAATTCTCTGAGTTAACATCATGTATGCCTATTCAAATTATGTTTAGCTAAGGTCAGTTATGAAAAACAATTGCCATCTCACCACTTACTACTGTCATCCATCTTTTTTAATAAACTCATTACTGAGCTATAATTGGAGAGATTCGCATAGGCCAGGACTATAAAACATAGTTTTTCTTAATTCCTCTTGCACTTCTTGCTCTATTTCTACTATGGCTTAGGGCTTAAATCCACTGACATCACAAATAATGAGTTCAAAAAACAATCAAGGCAACAAAGTCTATTCTGAAAGTATACACACAATTTAATGTTAAAACATAAATATGCTTTAATTCCAATTTCAATGAAAAACACTGATTTAGCAGAAAAGGCTAATGGGACAACCATATACAGCGCTGTGGAGCTCAAGAGTCAGTGTCAAGGTTCATGAAGCTAACTTTGCAGCTATTCATATGCTGGCAACTACAATGATGAATGGGGTACTTAATCCACATATTTTGTAATTCAGTCCATTTTCACAGGTCATGCAAAGAGACCAGAAGACCCACTGACAACAAGATTAGATTGCTGATGAGAATAGCATTTAGAGAACGCAGTCTAGAACTGGAATCTAGGGGCTTAATCTACTCTGTCTCTTCAGATTCTCCCAGCACAACAGAAAAATAGGAGCTCTCCTGTTCTGTAGGGTAAAACTGGCTATGAAGAAATCTGTTGGGAGAAGTTCCATGTGCAAGCTGTGTGCAGATATAGACCCCAGGGTGGCCACTCAAATATTAAGCTGCTCTGAGTTCCTTCAATTCCCTTAAAATACTTTGTACCTGACACGTTTCTTTTAACCAACCTTCCTATTGTTCAGGTTAATTTTTCAAATCAAAACCCAGGATCCAAATCTTTCCCAGAAGGCACATTTTCTGTATGTGAGACTAGGAAATTATTTATTTTATTGCAAAAAAAAAAAAAAAAAAAAAAAAAGAAAGAAAGAAAGAAAGAAAAAAGAAATCACAAAATTAAACACAAAAAAACCCTCAAACGAGTTTTTTAGCAGGACCTAAAAAACAGCAAAAGACCTGAATAACCTGGTTGAAGACTGATACAAAGAGATAATAAAGACACTATAATTACCTATTCAATCACATCTGGATGTACAGTGCTCCTTTTTCAATTTTTTTTATAGCCCTCTCTCAAAAATCCTACACTAAATGTGTAAGGACTTTAAACATAGGTTGTGATACGTAAGGGTACCCCTAGCACAGTAACTTCACTGCCATATCAGGTGGAGAGAAATGCCTACAGATAAGAAGGAACAGAGTGATCACAGATGCATTCTCCCAAATATTTATTTAGCTTTCTTGCTGGTTTTGGCTTGGGGTACCTCCTGACAAACTCATTTCAGCTTCATTGTTTGGTTACCATAAGATATTAAGAAGGTCTCTGTACTGCACAAAGAACCTCCTCTTACTTAGTTTGCCTGAACCTACTTAAACTTGTCTCTATGACTTCCATTTGCTAGACCTCATTGTTTCTGTGGAAAAAGCAATGAAGAGTATCTGCATCCACTCTTAAGCTAAGATTATGTAGCCTTCCTGTATATTCTCCTATAATTTTTTTTGTTCAAACCGCAGGTTAGTAAGTCATTTGTTATTCAGAATCCTGTAGGAATCTCTGGTTTCTGCTGTCTTCCTCTAACTTCCTAGCTCTCAAAAATAATTTCTGAGACAAGTGGACAAAACACATGCATTTGTCAAGTTATAGCATGAAGCTGTCTGTGTTGCTTTTGATTTCATTCCTCGTAGCGCCCTCCCACCACTTCTCTGCTGTAACTTGATGTTTTCATGCAATTGTCTTTAGTTGCAAGACTAATGCTTGGAGCAAAAGTTCACTCGGACTCCATTATTGTATATATGGTGTTGGATTCGCTCAGTGCATCACGTTATTCTTGTCTGCATTTAATTTCCTCTGGCATTTAATGCCCATACACTCAGTTTCATATGATCATTTTGTAGACCTTCAGTCAAGCCTTTGTTCTCACAAACCCAAAAAAGTTGATATATCAGCAAGTTTTCTCACTTTAATGCTCTCCACATTTTTCAAGTTGCTTAGGAGCACACTGAGCATCACAGGACCTAACAAGGAATCCAGAGATTGCTAACCTTTCTCCCAAAAGAGCCAAGCATTTACCAATCTCATGAAGTTTAATCATGCCAAGTACAAGGTCCAACAGCTGGGTAGGAGCAATTCGATGCACAGCTGCAGGTTGGGCAGTGAAGATTCAGAGCAGCCCTGTGGAGAAGGACTTGGGGGTGTTGGTCAATGAAAAAATGAACACAAGCCGGCAGTGTGCACTTGCAGCCCAGAAAGACAACAATATCCTGGTGTGCATCAAAAGGAGTGTGACCAGCAGAATGAGGGAGGTGAACCTGTCCCTCTACTCTGCTCTTGTGAGACCTCACTTGGAGTATTGTGTGGAGTTCTGTTATCCTCAACATCAAAAGGACACGGAACTGTTGGAATAAGTCCAGAAGAGGGCCACGAGGATGTTCAGAGGAGTGGAGCACCTCCTGCATGAAGATAGGATGAGAAAGTCAGGGCTGTTCAGCCTGGAGAAGAAAAGGTTGTGTGGAAACCTCCTAACAGCCTTCCAATATCTGAAGAGGGCCTATAGGGATGCTGAGGAGGGACTCTTCATGAGGGGCTATAGTGATAGGGCAAGGGGTAATGAGTTCAAACTTAAGCATAGTAAGTTTAGATTGGATATAAGGAAAAAAATCTTTTCTGTAAGGATGTTAAGGCACTGGAATGGGAATGGGTTGCTCAAAGAAGTTGTGAATGCTCCACTGATGTTTAAGGTCAGGTTGGACATAGCCTTGGATGGCATGGTTTAGTGGGAGGTGTCCCTGTCCATGGCAGGGAGGTTGGAACTAGATGATCTTAAGGTCCTTTCCAACCCTAACTATTCTATGATCCTATTATTTACCTGACCTACACAGGCATTTGCACAGAATACATGCTAAGAATTAACCTCAAATTGACAAGGATGCAGTGATTCTTGTGACAAAGCCCAACGTCAATATTTTGAGTAAGGTGAGGGTTTCAATCACAATGGTTTAAATTTAATGGCTTAAAATGTTAATAGTTTATATTCACACACAGGCAGACAATGAAGTCTTGTCCTTTCTTATGTATAGCATAGAATGTTTTAATAGACCAGGGCAGCATTTTGTAATAAAAACAATGGGAACTGATGAAACAACACTGAAGGTTGGCTGTGCTACGTATCCATCACACAGAAACTCTTTGTCAGTACAGTAACTTAATGCTACCACCGATAGTATTAGAAGTTGGCTTTATAATGTTTATGTTTTTTTCCTGTTAGATGGATTACATGAAATTAGAAAAAAAAAATACAAAAAAACAAATAATGCCCACAGAAATTTTCAAGTTGAACTAATAAAAAGCAGACATTAGAAACTGGCTTTCAATTCAGACTCTTTCCTGGAGGAAATCCCACACACCATGCACAATAAAACACCAAAGGGAAGTTATGTGATCACACTCCAAATGTTACACAGGGTTGACTGCCAATAATACGCCAATTCTAATTAGAAATATCAAAACAAACATTTGCAAAATATTGTTCAGTGAGCCAATACCCCATAAGCCTCTGATCCTAGTTAGGAGCTATAGAGTTAAACTGAAGACTTTCCAACTCACAATTTAGCTTGTCCTGCTTAGCTGTAATTGCCACATTAGTGACTTTTAACACATGAGGAAAGCAGACAAATCATAATCAATAACTTCAGATGTTTTAAAACCACAAGAATATACTGTCTTTTTCGAAATGTAGTTAAACTACTTGAATTATTAAAACAGGGAAGGTATGGTTGAAGGACAAACTGTAGTGTAGTCTGACACCTTTTCCACATTCCACCCTGAGAGGCTTACCCTTCCTTTTTTTTCCCCCTCTTTTGTAAACCCTTCTGGGTTTTGTCCACAAGGACAGTGGGAACAAGCAGCGTCTGTTTGACGTTTCCTTATCCTAGCACACTGTCTTGGGTTCAGCAGTAGCAGCCATTTTTCTCCTTCTTAGTAGCTGGTTCAATGCTGTGCTTTTGACTGTCAGTCTGGGAACAGAGCTGATAACACCAGTGTTTTTAGTTACTGCTTAGAAAAGTTTAGTCTGACCAAGGACTTTCTGAGCCTCATGCTCTGCCAGGGAGGAGGGGAAGACGGGAGGAAGCAGAGACAGGACATCTGACCCAAACTAGCCAAAGTGGTATTCCATACCACAGCACATCATACCCACTCTATAAACTGGTGGCAGTTACCCGAAAGGGTTAGGTCATTGCTCGGTCAGGCCGGGTATCAGTCGGTGGGTGGTGAGCAGTTGTATTCTCTTTCTTTGTTATTTCCCTTACTATTATTGTTAGTGGTAGCAGTAGTGGCTTGTGTTATACTTTAGTTACTGGACTGTTCTTATTTCAAACTGTGGGAGTTACATTCTTTCGATTCTCCTCCCCATCCCACTGGGAACAGAGAGGAGAGAAAGGGAGAGGAGTGAAGAAGTGAACTGTGCGGCTGATTTATGGCTGGGCTTAAACCATGACACACACACACAATCCACTGCTGATCACAAAACCTATCTGCCCTGTACTGATCACTTACAGAAAGAGCATCCAAGATGGTCTTTGTTGGTCCAGAAACAAAAATGCTCTCTAGGGATTAGACACCTCTGTTTGTTTTATTTCAAAACCAGACTTTTCTTGACTGATTTTTTACTGAACAGGAATTCTGACAAGATAATGACTGCATCCTTACTTGTTTGTAAACTTATGAAGTGAGAAAATAAAATGCTTCTGCTTTCCACAAGATGAAAGTAACTGAAATGCTACTGAATTCTTGCTAGAATTCAGCTCCACAGTGATCTTGCTCAGCAAGAGCAGTGGAGCAGTAAGTAGCTAGTCCTTTCAAAACAGTCTTCTTGGGATCAGCAATTGCCCTCATCACTGTAGCCAAATGAAAAAGAGAATCTTCCCTCTTGGAAACAAATATGAAGGACACTCCAGCTCCAGAGAAAAGCTTATTGCCAGGATGGTCAGACATACACAAACAGCATGGAATGTTCCACTTCTGTAAGGAAGGGCTAAGGAATCTGCCTTGAAAGTCTCCCATGGGAAAAAATCTGAGTGCTGCTAATGCAGCTACTTATCACCTTGCTCAAACTGTTCTAGTCTTCTTCTGGAAGGAGCCCAAAATAGCAGAAGAGGAAAAAGCAATGTGAGGAAAGCTGTCATCAGTACAGAGATGCATTACTGAGTCCAAGGAGTCCTACATCAGCAGCAATGGCCATGCTTCCCAGCATCACAGAAAAAACTTGCGATCTTCCCATATATATAAACAAGGCCTGAAAAACTACTGCCCATGGCAGAAAGAGATCAAAAGAAGTCAAAACTATGCAGTGATGTTAAGATCTCTGAACTAGAAGGGGAGCTGTTAAATGAAAATGTTTGTGTGAAATGCAGATTCAGATACCACTACACAGAGGAAAGAAAGTTTGGATCGGCATTCAGGTGAAACATTACCAATACTGAATGGGACTAATAATTTTCTGTATGAGTTGCTATTCTTCTCTCAGAATCATTGAAATAATAAATATGAAGTTTCATTTCACTTTAATGATTTTCAGAATGAGACTCTGAAAATAAAGTCATGGAGGTGGGGGGAAGAAGGGGAAAGCTTTAGTTATCTCTTAGTATCATGAAGCCTCTAATCCCCAGACCTGGATAAGGAGAACTGTGAGCTAAATCATCAGAGACAGAAAGGTCTTACCCCACATGTAATCTGTTAAGGAGGAAATGGACAAGCAACAAAACACAAGGAAACAAACTTGTCAGCAACATTTGGTGAATTCAGCACACCACAGGGAATACTTACATTATTTTAAAGTGCTTACTTAAGAGCCCTGCATAAGTACAATGGGAAAGATACTGGTATTTAAATACTTCAGAGCAATAAAATTAGAATATAACTCTACCAGAATTTTCCTTCACTGCTCAGGCACTGCAAAAGTAATAGAATAAACCTGTGTCCAGATTGTAACAGAAATGTTAACTTCCTGGATTTAAATATATATATCATGGTTATTGATGAGGTCTAAACCTAGGTCAGGAAATTCCTAGTGGTGGAGATAAATGCTAATCACACATGTCCCTAGACAGCATAAAATCAGGCGAGTATTTGACCCCAGTCCTCTCTGTTAAATATATACTAGTTATGGATAAAAAATTCATAGAAAAAAAAATTTAAGTCCCTTAACCACTGTGAGATGAGCTCTCAGCTGTTTGCAGCAGACACCACCAGTCAATGCCAAGCAGAATCTTTCTGATTTAGGCTGGCTTGAACTTGGGGCCTTTGAAGTTGAATGGCTGGATTCAAAGTCAAGCATTACTTAATATCACAAAGCATTACAAGAGTGACTATATCCTTTAATGCCGCAAAATCCAAACTCCGAGTCTTTCCTCAGAGCCCAGGTATCCCTGAGATTGTTTTCAGGCTCTAACAAATCACACACAGTGGAGGATACAGCAGAGTAGGTGCAGGTGAAAATGAGAATATTCCTCTTCTCATTTCAACTCTCTCCCCTATCCTGTCGTTCCTCCCGATAAGGAGGGATAAGCAGAGAATGTGGCACATTCAAGGAAGGTCAGTGCACTAATGAATGCCATTTCCACAAGTCAGTCACACAGAATTTGATCTGAAGATGCAATATATCTACGGAGGGTTTATTTTTTCCCTGAAATGACAGAAACAAATGAGCAGGTCATGTATTCAATCTCTCAGACAACATAGGATTGCTTCATTTACTGTAAAGGTCAGAAACAGTGACCTGCTTAAGGGTAGGGTGTCTTTTCAAAGGTGAAACACTAAAGAAAGCAAAACATAATTTATTTTTAATTATCTACCAGAATAGTATTTAATTCTTCTCCAAGTACATCATTCTTCCTCTACTTGTTTATCTCTAACAAAAAGTTATCATTTTTTTGAGTAGAAAATTACTGATCTGGAAACCATTCCACAGGAAACAGACTGAGCAGCTCCACAGAGTCACTGCTGATAGAGGAGCCCATCATCATCATTTTCCTGAAGGTCTGAATTCCCCAGGGTGACCCAGGCCCAAAAATTGCTACAGACGACATTCTAGTTGCTTAACTGAAAGTTTAAGCTCCACTTAACATGGAGCTGTGATCCATGGCCATTTCTGTGGCAGTTGCATGTGAAATGGGGTTATATGGTTAAGAGGCTTCTTCTCATCAGGAGAAGGGGGTTCTCAGGCTCCTACATCGAGCTGGATGGGTCCTCTACCATGACATACAAAGCCAGGACTCATAAACCAGCAATTTGTAGTTGTCCTAGATGTTTCAACTCTGACAAGAAATACCACGCCTTACATTTAAAATAGCCAAATGCCCAATGTTTCAGGGTGTTGCATAGGATGGGTACATCCCAGGTTAAGCCTCTTGTTATGCCTG
Source organism: Forpus xanthops (assembly GCA_032466535.1). Lineage (NCBI taxonomy): Eukaryota > Metazoa > Chordata > Aves > Psittaciformes > Psittacidae > Forpus > Forpus xanthops. The sequence goes on along the minus strand of JASSUY010030905.1, from coordinate 35,036 downwards.
ATTCAGGATTTGGGTCTCTCTAATCCCAGCCCAGCCTATCATAATATCTGATATTCTGCATATGTCAGAGGTTTGAGAGCCCTAAATTTCAGAAACCTTTACCCCTCAAAACCGTTTCCAAAGTAGACAAACTAATGAAAGAAAATATCATTTTGGGTAAATCAGTACCTTCTATTTCACTAAAAGCATCTCAGACTGCTCAAACAGTTATATTATCTTCAACTGGTGCTTAAATTTCCTTTGGAAAAAAATATCTTAGTATTGCTCTCATGTGGCACCAAACTGTGACCTGGACCATGAAAATCTGCAGCAGGGCTGCAAACCACAGGTATTTAATCTGGATGCATAGATATAGGAATATGCAGAAAGCTCTGCCTGAAACTCAAACTCAACCAGGTGATACTCAATATGGCTTTTTCTAAGTTTATGAATAAAAAGGGGGAAAAAATAAAAAAAAATAAATAGGCATTTTTCTGCATTATATTGAATTTTAGCAAAAATGCAGATAAAAATCAGAATGCCTTTCAAAAAGGGGCCATTGTCCCTTTGTTTTTTACTTTCTGATATTCCGATCCACTTTCTACCTAAAACCAGTGATAGTCTGATTTTTTTTTTTATTAAGAAAATATTTTGCTTAGGACTGTCATTTTTAGGATAGACTATATTTTGTTTGAGAAGCACAAGTGCTTAAGATCTCTCAGAACCTTCCCACAATAAGCATAAAGCAGACAATATTTCATGTCCCATGACACGTGATGGAACAACCTTATCTGGATAGCTACTACTTCTGTGACGATTTGCTTGCATTCAGTTAAGATTATTTCCCTGATCTTGTCACACCACATAAATATATGAAATAAGCAGAAACAGCAGCTCACATAAAAATTGCAGTCACAAGCCTGTGATTAAAGACGTCCTAGATACATCCTTGTCATTGCCTGCATTCAATTGTTAACATTTTCCCCCTAAACAAAGCTAGTTTCCTCTTCCTTCTCCCCTTTTTTAATTAAAGCTTCTCTTTAAAATCATCTTCAGATGATCTGAGAAATATTCCCTTATGGCATTTTACTGTCAAGCAATGAGCTACTCTTAGTGGTTTCCAGATCTCCTGCCAATGTAACCATGGAGACCTTGCCAGCTGCTACAACATCTTGAGGAATTTTGACTCTCTCTTATTAACTTCCCCAATGACAAAATCATTATCCAAAAATGGAGTCACATCGGCTGCAGGATTTTCTTTATTTTTGCAGCATTCATGAGCTTACTTGTTTATTATGCCAATTGTTGAATTTACTGCTCATTATTAAAGTATTTCATATTTACATGCATAGCATGCAGAGGAAATGTACAGAGATTATTTGGCAATACTTATATTCTAAACTGTCCAAGGAATAAGACTCCAACCTAACCCATGACATAAAATAGTACCTAAAAGTAAAAATGCTTAATTAGCTGAAATGAAAAGCCATATGCATCTTCCTTCAGATGGTGTTAAGAGTACAGCTACTGAATGAGAACAGCATGAACTCTCAAGCCAAAGGACCTAGGAGCCTATGCTAAACCTACGTTTAACTGTTAAACCTACAACAGAACAGAAAAGGTTCTGATTACCATCACTTCTTTCCATCATCCTTCATGTGGAAGAGGTCAGAAGGAAAAATCAAGCAGGATGCTGAGAGGAAATGAAAGGAAGAGAGAAAGAGCATTATTTCCATTATTTTCTTAGACCTTAACTGTCATCCCTTTCCATGCCTTCTGTTATGGATGCATCATCAAGGTGCTGTTCCCACAACAAGGCAGAGAAAGAAATTTTCTTCTAGGCTCTTTCATTCCCCCTTAATTTCTTCTCTTTCCTACCACTATCCTCTTTCCTTTACACATTAAGGGCATGGCCTGTCTGAACAATGCAGAATCTTTTTGCAACTTTTCCATAAAACAATAGCTGAAAGCACAGTGAAAAGCAAAGCTTTAAACATCCCAGAGCAAGCTAGTACAAGCTAGTCAGATCTTTGTTTAGATGATGGACAATGCACTCTGCCCACTCCTACAGTACCAAAGTTACTGACTACAGCCAACACCAGGTGCAGAAATTGAGTTTTTTTATTTTGTTGTTATCTTAGCTCTTTAAGAGGCATTTATTTCTAATTCCTTTCAAGGAAATATGATCACACTTCAAGAACTCCAGCAGTTTCAGCCCATCTCACCTATTTTGCCTACTTTTTCAGTATTTAATTCGAACAAAGGCTTAAAAAGCATTCTTCCACTCAATCACTCCTAAGAAAAAAATAAAGCCGCAAAGGTTGAGTATGCCTTATTTAACACTTTACATTTTAAGTACTGCATTCATTTTTTAATCTTTTCTTATTGCATTTATAAATTAAATGTAACAACTATTTCTAACAGGCATTGTTGCCCAAGAAAAAAGTGAGTTCAGTTACTTGTACAGCACCTGTAACTTTGGCTCATTTATTCCATTGAAATGAATTCACCAGTGCTGTGTTCGCAAACAGCGATAGGCAACTTCCACCACAAAGAGCTTACACAAGCTAGAGACACACAGACATGTCTAATGGAGAAAAAGTATCTGCTTCCAGAACTCACTATAAAACTGCCTCACTTACATTTCTCAGCATCAGTCCATGGTTTTGCAAGTTTGCAAACATATTCTGGGGCAGCTAATCCCACTGGCCTGTGGTGTGATATCCAAGTGAACACCAGAAAATTCAGACCACTTTAAATCACATCACAGAAAGAGTATAAGGAATGGACAGGGCACTACAAACACTGTGAAGCTATCTGCAGTAAGTTGGATGGCACTGCTGTGGCCATGGATAATGATGAGAATTAATGTCTGAGGAAGACTTCATGGAATGTAAGGAAAAGTCTTGTCATGAGGTGCTGAGTAAGATAATAGGTTTTCCACCAACAGTTCCAGTGGGCTATGTCACAGAATCTGCTGGAACTGAAAAACACAGCTGCTATTTCAATACATTCCGGTTTTTATGTGTTGCCTCTAGTTAAACATGCTCCTATTTCTACACAGTTTGAGATGGAGTAGGAGACACACAGCTCCTGAACCTTTTATACCAAAGAAGAGTTTTTCTTATGCTATGCTGTCCAATCAATGGCACTACCTCTTTGCAGCCCAGAATGATAGGTCATGGTATCTTTTGCAGGTAGCAGAGCATTTGCTGGAGCCCTAGCTCTGTTTTCAAAGTATGCAAAGGCATCCAGGTACTGCCAGCTTTATGCAATATGTTTAGAATCTATTCTGATATAAGAACTATTCATGCTGTACTAGCATGCTGCGTGATGTGGACCTCTCCAACTTAAAGCAACACTTGTTCTACTTCAAAATCCTCAAAGGACGCTAAAGTATACCAGTTAAGTGCACAGCAGCTTTTTAAGCTCAGGCAATCTTCACTGAAGTAGCTCTCTACCTGCATTTAAGATAAACACAGTCAAGAAGGGAGGGGATGGCAGGCCTTTTTTAAAGCTTATAAGAAGATTATATTAAATAACAACAGCTCAGAATGTTCCATATCTCTACTAGCCAAGTGTATGATCAATTTATTAGTTAAAGGTGTTGACAATGGTGGTGCAAAAAGGTCCCTCATGCCAATTGGCAAACAGCCATTACAGCAGTAGCCCTCAAATTTTAAGTTAGCTCCTAACTCCCCCAAATCCTCCACATTGAAGCTTAAGAGCTGCCATAGGGACTGGTCACATTCAGGAGCCATGAATAAGCCTCACATTCCATGAATATTACATAAAATTGAATTGTTTATTTTTTATAAAAATCACAGAGTTTAGAGTAGGGAAATATTTCATACACATGGTTTTACAAGTGGAAGAGAGGTGGCAAGCATGTGATGAGAAAAGATCAATAATCTGGAGCAGAAGATGAGAAACTGAACAAACCCTTATTTGAGCTCCTCAAGCATATTCTCTTGCAATGCATCTTTGCTGAACAGAAAAGGCAGAGAACATAGTAGAAGCAAGCTGCCTGCTGTGGGTATTCTGGCAATAGCTCCAGTTTGACCAAGTAGACATAGGGAGAGCTAGAGATTTGCCACCAGCAATTTCCAGAGGTTACCTTGCTGTAAGTGAAATATATAATTTCTTTAACTTTTCCTTCACTTTTCTAATCATAAGTATAATTTGCATTAACTTTGACTATTTTGTTTTTCATTATTTGCTCACATTTTCTTTAGACTTTAACTTGACCTGAGATAAAAGTTCTATAAAGGTAAAATCACCTTCTGCACGTATTGACCCTTCAGAACAGACACTCAAGGAAGAAACATCTTCTGGTGAGGTGTGTTAGCCAGGAAAGCTCTCTGAGAAAGAGTCGAACATCAGGCAGAAAGCCTGAAATCTGAGACTCCTGGGAGAGCTCATGGTAACTTAAAAACATAAAATTATTTTTAGCCCAAAGGGCAAAAGCCATACTTTCATTGTAAAAGCAAACAAACAAAACACCCCTCCCTCTCTCCTTTTTCCCCACTATTCCGCCTAAAAAAAAAGTAAACCCAGGTCCCCTATACTCTGGACAGACAACTTATATTTAAAGCATTGGTTGTGAAGGTAAACTCCCAATTTTTAACTTACCCTGATAATTCACGGAAATATTAAGAATTCTTCTGACATGAGTAAGATTTTAATTAAACTTCATTAGCTTCAATCTTTTCTTCTCCACAGCACTGCCCACCACTCCCCACATGTAGTAGCAACGGAGAGAAGTAATTTTACTTTGAGAGCAGGTGTAAATGGCCTTCTCCAAGTGCTCACCAGAAGCCTACCCTGGCTGTTAATCCCAACAACTTCAGTGACAAGAAAGCAAGTCCAAGGCCAGCCAGTTCTGAAAATCTTGCCTGGTCCAAGTACATAAAAAATTATCTGTTGTAAGACAAACCAACAACCTGTATATTGCCTTCACCTGTTAGGCTGGAGTGGCTCCTGCCACTCAGAGCCTTAGTACAATGTGGGAACTTTTTCTTCACTGTTCGCATAATTCATAGAGTACATCTTGAGCTAGAATAATTAAACCATAATTAGATTAACATGTTAAACCTTTTTTTCCATTGTGAAAATATCAACTTAGTGATGTCAAAATGTTTAGAAGTGAGTTAAAGTTGAACAAAAAGAATATTAAGGAATATGAAAGTAATAAATAACTTATGCTTTCAACAGCTTTTCATTTCAAATGTAATTTCATTTTATTTTTTAATAGCTTTAAAAGTAGAAATAAAAAAATTAATTCTAGGTTGTCCTGAGACAAAATACGTTTTTTCCTGAAAATAGTGCACGCACAGCCCCCCACTTTCTATTCAATTCAAAACTTTTTCATGGGTACAGGTATGACAATGAAAGAAACTGCCTGTGGTTTTTCCTAGCATCAGTAGGAAGAGAATGTGTCAAAGTATACCAAGGCTATCTTAACTTTCCTTAGTTCAACAGCAGCTATGTAAACTATATTCACAATACATAAGATTTGTATTTGTAATAGATGATGAAGTATTAATCAGACTTCATGAGCAAAATGTAGAGCTGTACCTCAGATCAAAATATATCTTTAAAGAACTATCACTTTCTCCTTGAGTGAACTCCTGGTTTGAGATCAGTTCAGACCATGTAGCCTCCAGGTGATTATAGCTGGATTCACAGAAAATGAACTCCTCATACATTCTGTTCAACTTCCAATCCTATTTTCTACCTGTAAGCTTTTCCCCATTGACTGTTGGATCTAAAAACTACAGAACTTGAGTTTAATGACACTCCAGCTTAACAAAACTCTCATGGTCATGAAGAGAAAATGATCGAATTAATTCAGGAAATCAAGATCATTCAGCTGAACTGATATTAAACCTTAAAAAAGCATGAGCCAAAGTCCATTTAGGAAAAGGCAAAATAAAAATTAATAATAAGAGGCACAATTCAGTTTTAATCTAACTAAAGCTTTTTAAGAAGAAAACACTCTAATGAAGCACTTAATGACTACTTAAAAGTGTTTTAACAAGTGATGTCTTCCGAGAGAATTTAAAAAGTAATTTCCCATCAAAAAGCCTTATGCAAAGTCATACTGCTACCCATTAAATCTAAGGATTTGGGTTAAGTATTTCTGCATGGCCACATCACAGAGAAAGGACATTTGTGCTTTCTAGGCAGAGATGATATTTTGCATTTTATATATTTCTACATGCGCAAAGCACAAACAGTATTGTTTTCACAGAAGCATAAGATCATCACATAACACATCATGCCCAGTTCTTCACAAGCATCTGCATAATACTTACCAGGCTGAACGAGGCTCACAAAAGAAATCAGCCCAGACTCCCCCTCCTTCCTGTCCAAACCTCACAAGCCAGAAAATTTCTCTCAACATGATATATACAAAATTTAAGTCCTTCAGTATGAAACACACTACAACCTCAACATTGAGAATAAGACATAAGACATAAGACAAAGAAGGATCAGAAATCCCTTTCACAGACTCTGTGTGATTGAAATACTGAAGTAATTCTAGAAAGGACCCAGGCTCAATATTGCAGGTAAATCTTGCAAGTGATTTAAATTTGATCTTGTAATAACCTGGGGCTTTCTGAGCAAGCATAAGAGCACTGGGGTGTCTGTGGCTCCTTTTCCAGGTGGTGTGAATAAACAATTGTTCTCAGGAAGATTAGAGAGGAGGAAAAGTCCCTGTAGCACCGTGTTGATACTTTAGATAGAAGGCTGCAGCATTTTCAAAATAATCAGTCTATTTGTGCAAATAAACTCACACCCTTTCATTCAAGCCTGAGCCCTGGCAGCAATATCCTATTTACTACCTACTCCAATATGCATTTTGTTCTCTCCTGTTCCTCCAGTTGTATAAAAAGGTAAAATGAAGAGAGGTCAAAGGTCTGCCCACATCTACTTGGTCCTGGGTTAGCTAACATAATATCTGCTTCCATAGCAATGGAACAAACAAGAGAAATCTGACCACCATTACAGCTCATCTTCAATCATGTACCTCAAATGCCTTGATACTCATTTAAAGCTAGATCAGCTGTAGGGGGGTTTCTGCAGGAGCAAAGGTCAAAGTCATCTGAGGTCCCCAGCAAGGGTCACTGCCCCACCAGACCAAATGACATTGGAAGTCCTGCACAACTGCTCCAGATTTCTTCCTCTAAGCCTAAAAGGCAGCTTGATTCTCAGGCCAGACCCTTGCCTTTTTTCTCACTGTAACCTATTCTCTTTCGTGTTTCTTTTAAAAGTCAGACAGTCCAACTAATCCTCAGGTATAAAGGATCTCCTCCCTTCTCTTTCAGACTCTTGTCATTGTACAAAGTGTGCAAGTTGTCTTTTTAATAACCACATGGCTTTGACTTTTGTTGCATGTGGTAGGTTTAGCTCTGCTTAGGCGAGCATCCAAAAATCGACTACAGGTATCATAAACTTAGCTCTCAGCTAATGTGTTTGCATGAGAATTACTTTATATTACTTTACAGTATGAGAAACACTGTTTAGCAATTCACATTTTCACCTAAGCTAGTCCATGTACTAAAGCTGCAATTCTTATAAAAAATAATTCCTTTACAGATGTTTTCATGGCAAACTAATTTCCCCTGTGTTTCACTGTAGTTACACTCAGCATTGTTAATGTATCTTTTCTTCTACGAGGCAATAAACTGTTGTACATTTTCTCTGGAAAGGAGGGATATTACTGATTTATTTTGCAAAACAGGAAAGTCTGATAGAAACCATTGATACAGATGAGCAAAGACCACTGCAGAATCTTGATGGAATCAACACAGCAAACTACAAAATCTCACTAGCTTAGCAGATGACAATAGCATCCCTTGCCTTAACATTTATCTTCACCACAGAGCAATTTACTTGCATTATATAACTACTTAAGCTGTATCTTGAGAGAAATCAGGAGATTTAATGTTTCATGATTGCCAGCTGTCTGGAATTTAGATTGAAAATATCCAGGTTACAGCAGCTATTCATAGCCCAGTTCCATGCGAAGTAGAATTTGTCATGGTCATAGCTTATGGATGCCAAAAAGGATGTGTATATCACTGACATAGAGGAAATCCTCTCTCAATCATCAATACGGAAAAAGATTTCCCATGGTTTTGAAAGACAACAGGAAAAGACGACCTTGCAAGGGACCTTTCACTTCAGACAAGCCAGAGTGCGTAGAGAAGATTCACTCCTCAGTGGCTGCCTTAAAACACCTAGAGACAGCTCTATTTAAAGCTCAAACATCTCTGGTATCTCACAGAATAGTACAGTTCCTCATCTCCTCTGTTAACACACCATGTTTAGATCAGATACTGAAGAGATGAGGTCATAGGAGCAACTGAGGAAGAAGAGATACTGATTTAAGTTTCAGTTGCTTCTAAGACAGGATCCATTCTCAACAGCAGTCAGGTCATTTAGTTCTTATGTATAGCTGCTGCTCTAGAACAACACACAGAACTAAGATGTGGAATCAGTCCATATACTCTTTGGGAGAGTCATTTGAAATGTTTGTTATGCGGTGACACAGGATTAATTCTCTGCATTCACAGCTTTAGTCCAGGCCTGTTACAATGCAACTAAAAAGGAAATAGACTGAGAAAGTTGGGGTTGTTCAGCCTGGAGAAGAGAAGGCTGTGTGGAGACCTCATAGCAGCCTTCCAGTATCTGAAGGGGGCCTGTAGGGATGCAGGGGAGGGACTCTTCATGAGGGAGTGTAGTGATAGGACAAGGGGTAATGGGTTCAAACTTAAACAGGGGAAGTTTAGATTGGATATGAGGAAGAAATTCTTAAGGGTGGTAAGGCACGGGAATGGGTTGCCCAGGGAAGTTGTGAATGCTCCGTTGCTGGCGGTGTTCAAGGCAGGGTTGGACATGGCCTTGGATGGCATGGTTTAGTGTGAGGTGCCCTTGTCCATGGCAAGGGGGATGGAACTAGATGATCTTAAGGTCCTTTCCAACCCTAACTATTCTATGATGCTATGATTCTAAATACAATAGCTCTAGACAAAACATTTTCCAGTAAGTATGGTGGGAAGCTAGTAAACACTGCCTGCAGCCAGAGAGTTGAAGAGAGTGCTTTCCCATTTCCTCTCAGAGTCACACTGCTCTTATGACAAGCTTAGGAAAAACAGTCCTAATCATAGAATATCTCACGATGGAAGGGATCCATAAGGATCATCAAGTCCAACTCACTGCTCCTGGCAGAACTACCTAAAACTAAACCATATGACAGAAGCATCATCTAGATGTTCCTTGAATTCTGACAGGCTTGGTGCATAACTTCTCCCCTGGGGATCCTGTTAACAGTGACTTACCACTCTTTCAGTGAGCAACCTTCTCCTAATGTCCAACCTAAACCTCCCCTGACATGTTTAGTCCCAAATCTCTCTTAGTTTTCTCTTTACCTTTTAGATGGACCTGATTTATGGGAACACAAACCTCATCCACATAAGCAGGGTGTCTGAAACAAGTCAGTGGATTCCTGGTCATGACTAAGACAACACTAGTGATTTTCCTAAGTTTCCAGGAGATAGCAAGCATTAGAACAGATGAAGGTACCTGCCTTGGCTGATATTTACAGCTCCTCTGTCAGGCTTCCCTGTTTCCCTTGCTACAGGTATTTCACAATGCTTTGGTTCAACAGTGATGTCTGGTTACAGTCAACAGCAGTTGCAGCTCTCTTGTAAAAACTTGAACATTGCCCACTGGGCAGTCACTTCTGATCCATACATCATGCTGCTCTCGGAAAAGCTCCACCACACAGCTTTACCTTTGGGTAGGGAATAGTAAATGGCTTCCCTTCTGTGTGCCTGCACCCAAAGAGCAGACACACAATGCAGAAGCGTCTTGCTGTGCCTCACTTTGCAGACAAAAAAAACCATGTGGAATGGGGATGATGTAAGTAGATTTAATGATTAGACCAGTTACAAATGTTTAAAATATCTCTTTGAAAATAAGACAGATCGATGTTTCTTTAAAAGAAAGAAAAAAATACATAATAATGATAATAAAGAGAGAAAAAATACTGTCTTGGAATAAAATACAACAAAGACTATTTCTTACAGACTTTCCCCTTTGGATTATTTTCAATAAGAAAAGAAAGTAACAACAGAAAGAAAAGCAAGAGCAGAGACAACAGATAACTGAATCCAAACATAAATCTGCCAACATTTACAGCTTTGTCAAACTATTTTGTTAAAAAAGTCTAACAGAAAAGTACAGTGCCTCACAAAATTAACTTCCTAGACAAATGATTTTTCAAATAGAGTGCCTCACCACTAAACCAAGGCACTGTATTCTTCAGAAGATCACAAAACTGAAATAGCTTATGTGCTCAAAGAGAAATTGTGCAGTTATATAGCACAGAATTCAGTGCTTGAAAACCGTAAGTAAGCAAACAGAGGCCTGAAGGCTGAATCCATCTAAAAAACTCATGGCAAACTCAACTGAAAGGTGCTTACACCTTCTTAGACCCTCCATTCAAGAAGTCAGCTAGGTTCCGTCATGCAATTCACCAAAGATCCCTGACAGTCAATCTGCTTTTTGTTGAAGTAAAGCCAGGGTAATAGATTCCCATACATGTCCCCTGGGGCTTCAGTAGAGCTAGAAAAAAATATTATAGAAACATGTATCTCTCTGGAATTAAAGCCACTAACACCAGCGTGTCATAAAAGAAAAAATAACAGAACATAATAACACACAAATAACAAAATAAGGCCTATTATCCTCCTAGAGTTTCATAACACAAATGTTAAAGAAAATTCCTTGCCCTAGGTTTCCCACAGTAGCCCCAGATGTCAGATTCTTAGAAAAATAATTTAATAATTCATTGGTACAGGAATGGAACATCTTGAGCTGTCTGCCTTTAGGGAGGGACCCAGCATGAAGGAATTCATGGGATCCTGACTACCTAGTGCTGTTCATGTGTCTTGCTTGCATCTCTTGGCCTAATGGAGAATTTTGGTCTGGGGTCTCCATACCTATCATTGTGAGGTTTGTTTTTCATTGTCTCGAGGTGGGCTGTAAGCTTCTTATCTCTCTGGTTGTTGCCCTTTGGTATTGATGCAGCTCCTTTATCTCCCAATTTGCGTTGTTTTTTTGTTTAGGCCTTTATTTATACAACTAAACAATGACTATCATGGCCTAAAGCTCCAGAAACTTCAGCAATCTGTACTAAGTGACTGTGTAAGCTAGGTAAAATTACCCAGTCAAAAGAATTCAGCTAATGGAATTCAGCTAACTAAATTCAATTGACAACATCAAAACTGTTTCTGTAAAGGTACCGTCACAAACACTGTTCTGTTTGTACACAGTGAGTCAAAGAATGTGATTAATCTCATGATAATATATTATTTTCTTGCTCCATGTCCTAAACGGTAGAGAAGTATACAGTCACTGTATCTGTCCTTACTACCCTAAGTAACTTCATATAAGACATGTAAACAGACCTGAGACAGTTTTCAGAGAGGAGGAAATTTTCAGGATCTGTGAGCAAGAACATACCTAGAGAAGAGAAAAACAGAACCAATGGTTCCATGGAAAAAAGCTAGTAGATCAATGCCAGGGAATCCATAAAATTAAAAACAATAAGAAAGTAGGTTGTGCTCATTATGCTGCTCGTATTGTAGTTGGCTGGTCATCTAGTAACGTCCACACTTGAACCTGCAGATGATTTTCTGTGCCCAGGAAGAAAGCACTGCCTTCATAAGAACTTGATGATTAGCTTTTCAGACATTTATTTGGGCTGGTGTTTTTGAATTATTTAAGCAATCTGAATTCATCTCTCTCAAATATGTGCCTTCTACTTGAGACGTCTAGAAGACAGGTGACGTCCCTTGAAGCTGAATTCTGTCCCAGACCAAAGGCACTATATGAACACAAAAATCTAGCCCACAGTGTCCCCAGACAGCTTAAAGATTTTGTATTATCAGCATTTGACAAAAAAATTATTGGAGAGGGGGGTGTAGGTTTATCAATTTCTCTGGTTAAAGAAGGAAATGAAAGTAGAAAACAAGGTAAGTGAGAAAGCTTAGAGATCCAGTGGTAGAAATGGGCAGAAGTTCTCTGTTCCCTACCTTGGAAACCATGTATGATAAACATCACTGGATGTCATTGTCTCTATAGAAACTGTTACAGGAATGGCTTGTCCATAGAATATCTTACAGAAGTAAAATTTTGTGCAAAAGAAGCAGACAATATCTTCCAGATCCCCATTAATTGCATTTAAGTTGACTTTTCATTGCAATTAAATTTTTGCCCAGATATTTTTTTTTTTTCTCTAAGGAAACCCCGATAGCTCAGTTTAACTGAATTTCTTAAGAGCCCACAGCTGAGTCAAGAGAGGAAATTTTACAGAGCAGTAGAAACATATTCAAGTAGTTTGTAGTGCAGGGGAAAATTTGATCAATAAGAAGTTAGGACATTGGGAGGATTCCCTTATTTCATTCTTTTCATTCTGTTCATTTTTCACCTGATGCACCACCATTACTACTTCCCCAGAAGTGCTACTTCTACTTGTTCCATATACCATTTAAGCCAGCTACAGTACTTTCACAGATCTGACTGTTGTATGTATTTTACAAGACCATCCTGTAAAAATAAACAAAAAGCAAATCTACAGTCCTTCTGCTTTCATAGGCTCTGATGAAACCAGAATCTGCTTTAATAAACTTTATGAAAGGCAACCACTGGGCTCAATAACTCCCAAGTAAAACGAAAATATTTGCCAAAGAGTAACAGTGTTCTTTCTAAAATAGAAAGTATATTTTCCACCAAGTAACACAGTTTGCCTTCTAATAATATTCTTTTTTCCTAAAAAAGAAAAGAAAAAGAGGGGGGGTAAGTTTGAAAACAAATTGTGCCCTCTTTTAATTCATGAATGCTTGTCAAATACTGGGGTATACTTGGAGATTCTTCTTTCTTGTATTCAAATCTTGAAGGATAATCTGGGATGGGATGTTCACTTATATGAAGCCTCAACACCTTCTACCTTGGAGACTGGGGCATTACACAGTGTATCTGGAACATTCTAGAAGAATCTATTACTATTTCTATGTGAAAACTTCTATGACCCCCCTCAAAAGGTGCAGCTCTTCCCTCTTCCTTTTAAAAGCTTTCTCATGTGTACAGCCTCTTTGGCTTATATGAAAGTTAAAAGCACTACTTGATGTTTCTCATAAAGCCTTCCCAAAAAATCAATGGAGCTTGGGTCTTATCATAGCCTGAACACACTGGCATGCTCTGATGAAGAGAACAAGGTCTATAGCAAGCTCTGAAGCAAAGAGCACTGGAAAGACTCCCTACTTTTTTTTTTACAAAAAAACATTAAAAAAAAAAAAAAAAAACAAAAAAAAAAAAAAAACCAAACCCCAAAAACCAAAACAAAAACCAAACTGACAACAGCACAACCCCAAAAGCCACAAAACAAACTCCCACACCACTGAACTCTCATCATGCACATATTCACTTGCACAACAGTCCTGAGGATATGCTAGCTCAGTATTGACCTTACAGCATGGCACAGAGCCAGAGAAAATAAACTCTACATCCTGGCCAGGCTAATTACACCAGGTTTAGTGCTATGCTGACATGATTATACTGCCTCCAGACTTGGTGATAGGTCTGTCAAGTCTAAATCTTCATTTCTGCTTCGTAACTTGTGCACAGAGATATCCAGTGTCTGCCAGCACACACTCAGTTCTGCCAGTTTGATTTTACTTCTCATGAAATATTGCATTGTTCAATCAAGTGGGTGCAAATTAAAGTGGGTATCCAAGCACAGTTCATAAATTAGCTCAAGTACACATCTTCTAATCAGAAATAAGCAATTTTTGACCAAAATACAAGGGGAGACACCATCCTCTGTATTGACTGAAGTGAGATTAATACATTAAAGAGATATGTAGACTCCTGTGTCTCAGCTCCCTCCCCCTTTCCTCTTGCTCCAGTTAGATTATTATTTCCTTATAATTTACAACAAAAACAAATCTCCCTACTGGATAACTAAGGAAGAAGAGTCACAGTCCCCCCACATCTCCCTTTCTCATCCCATGTACTTCTCAGCAAAGGCCTTCATAACATGCACAGCTCATTAGGAATATAGAAGTGAATTTCTTGCCCTTTATCCGCAGTGCAGCTCTGGATGACTTATTGCACTTAATACTGAAGTCTAGCAACACCATTCTGAATCCCAAACAGAGGAAAGATCTGAAGGCAGCATAGCCCCCTGCTACTGCTGAGCACAAAGAAACACCTTAAGTGAAGGGCAGAGTATTATGCTCTCTCTTAGCTACATGCTGATTGAAAGGTTTGACTGCTGATTCTGGCCTGACTGCGCACCCACAACATCACAACAGCTTCTTCCATCAGGTCCAGTTTTAAGGCTTGCACAATGGATAGGAATGACTGTTCATAGCATTAGCACTAACATGACAGTTACTTCCATACTTTGATACCTGTATTTACTTCATTGATCATCTCAACTGTACAAGCTCTCTGGGGATGAGAGGCTCTTCACCACATACAGACACAGTCTAATCTGTAGCATTCCTCATCCCCACAGATAACTTAGGGAAACTCCAGCCACAGCTCAAGGCAAAGCTTGGGAAAGGCACTCCACAGAAAGAAGGGGACCGTTGTGATCTTTAGCATTGGCAATGAAGATCGAGTTCCTGGAATTCAGTTTATATGGGGACCTGAGCTTTTCCCAAAAACCAAAAAATAGCCTGTCTAACTGCAGGGAAAATCTTAAAGATATATTATAAATCTTGAAATGTCAATAAATGATCTGATGGGGGATGAGTTTGCAGCTGGTTAGTATTTCAGATCTTCTGATGCTGTAAAAGCAGACAAATAATAAGCAGTGTTTGATGAAACACTGCGAAGCTCTGACTGGATGTGTGTATCAGAAAAAACAAATACCTCAAGAAATGCAACGTAAGGCTGCATGCACCCTCACCATGTCCATACTACTTTACCAAAGCATAGAAGTTTGTCTAAGAGCATCGTCTCACAAGTACAGTGTGTAACAGATGAGTACTGTGCACTAGGACTACCAATTGTTAAAGATAATGAGACTGGGTATTATTTGCATACAGAAGCAACAGCCTTTTTTTTGAAAAACGTGTTTCTCCCCTATAAGTAATCAACTGTGGTGCTGTGTGTTTGGTTTTTTTTGGTATTTGTTTGGTTTGTTTTTTTTGGGGGGGCATTTTAGGGGGCTTTGGGGTTTTTGCTGTTCTTGTGGGGTGGGGGGTTGTTTTGGCTTGGGTTTTTATGTTGTTCATTTGTTAGGGATTTTTTATTAACAGAAATGGTGAAATATAGTCCAAGAAACAATTATAGATGTGAAAAATGCTGCTTGAAACATTACTATCTGCTTTACTTTTCAGTGTTACTGTGGAAAAAACTCTTGATTATTCAGTGAGTTAGAGTTCATGATTTATTGCCTATGTTTGGCACTTACTTGATCCATCCTCTGACCGAGTGCTTTAGCTCATTTCTAGAGACAGCAGGTGCCAGCAGTTGGAGTTTCAGAGACATTTCAGCCACGACAACTCAGGCACATTTAGTCTGGTAGTTAACAGAGGCTCATTCTTCTGAGTTCATTCAGCAAACTGACAAAAAAACATCCTGAATTTTCAGAAATACTTAGTTCACAGATCTCACTGAAGCATGGTTTAAGCTGATGAAAAAGCTATTTCATTTTCCAGTGTAAAAGAAGATGCTTTTTTCCCCCCATTAGAAATATAAAAAAACTATTATACATTCTATTGCCTATGATCATGTTTTTAAAGCACATAAAATCATGAAAACATGATTTTACTGAAAATAAATTCTGTCTCAATCAACTCTGCTTTTGGAGGAATCCTGGTTTTGATACAAAAGGGACTTTTGACATAAATCCTGCTGAACAGCAGGCAGTGCTCTCTCATATCCATTCTTCTGTGTCAAAGAAACTAAGAATTATTCTTGGAAAGGACAATGAAGTGTTAAAAATATGTACCATTTCCTGAGAAAAAGTGTAGAATCTCTTTAGAGAATAAAGTACAATGGCCAGGCATTGATAAATTGTGTATGAAACACTATTGATGATTCATACCAGTAGAACTTGCTGCTAAATAAACTCTGACCTTGATACTCAGGAGACCCACTTAGAACATCCTGCAAGACAATGATATATTTTTCCACACTAACCTTTGTGAGTAGTCTGCCTCTTCAGCTCCTTGAAACAAGCTAGTTCCAATTAAAGAGGAGAAGTGGAACTGTTTCATACATTTGTTTTAGTGACAGGATATGCAGGGGTTATGATGTCATAGTGCCAAGAATATCAGGCAAAAAAAGCTAGGTATGGGCTTTCTTCAAATTTCAGATACATCTTATTGTAACACCACAGGAAATCCTTCTTTATGAAAAAGAATGATCTGTTAGAGGGAGGGTGAGGAAGAGAAAATGGCATAGAAGCTAAAGCTTAAATCTGAAAGGAGGCAGTTTGTGTCCATATTTCTGACCAGTGTTCACTTTGCGGAAACTAGCATGTTATTTCACTTTCCCACAGTTCAGCTTCTCAACTGCAATGTGGAGAGAATAACACAAGCTTTCTCCAACTTCTAGCTTGTCAGGTCTCACCTTCTGCATGTGGCAGAGGCACACAACACAATTAGGGTTTATCCTGCCAAAGGGGTAGCACCCAGCAGGGGTGCAGTCAACAGAGAAGACCACCATGAAACAGCAGTGTCTTCATGGACAACTATCTCAGTGAAAGAACGGAAGTCCCTCCAGCTAAAGGCAGAAGAAACTGGGGATTTTGAGAACAGAAAAAGACCAGGATATTAAACTCCTCCACCTCAGCCTCAGAAGTAGAATGAATCAAAAATTTGCGGGAGAGTCTGCAGCAAAAGATCCCACACTGCTCCTCAGTTGGCCATGCTATGCTGTTCTACTGGCATTCTCTCCCAAACAGTGTTGAAGCTTCATGTGCAAAGAGCAGGCAGCAGTGCAACTAGAAATCATTAATCTGTGAATCTAGAGTCTGAGGATTGAACAATTTAATTGGCTTATCCATGTCTTTCTCTTGTAAACACTTTACCATGGAACATATATCTAGAAAGTGCCTGAGACTAAACATTTCACAGGACACTTGACAGCACTGAAGTGAACCAATGACCTTCCCAGCATTCTTTATATTGACTTTCAGTGCAAAACACCAAAACCCACAACACTGGCAACATTCCTAAAAAAAAAGAGCAGGAAGGGTGTAAGGTGCCACCTATATCCTTTGTCACTTTTCTTTTGCAATTAGGAAAGTCGTTTTAGGTGTATTTATGGTGTTCTGCGACTTTTCTGTTTCAGCAAGAATCACATAAGAGAGACAAGCCTTGCAATGGGGAAAAAAGTGAAGATTTTAGAGTCAGCTCTTAATTCCTGAACCTATGTATCAGGGAGAGAGGTCGAAGGACTGACTTTGCACACTCAGAGGTAAACTCCTCTGAAGAACTGAAACTCCATCCTTTAAGTAAGAAGCTACTGAGGAGCCAAGCTGTGAAACATGGCCTAGAAACATGCCTAGAGCTTCAGGCAGTCTAGGCTCAAGATGCAAAGAGCAGCCAGGATATACTTGCTGAGTTTTGAGAAGGAAGCCCACAGAGCAAGTAGAGGACAGATGCAATATGCTCATGAAAATGAACAACCATGGCACAGTTTGCTCAAGGCGCTAAAACACAGAGGAGATGCAGGAATAAGAGAAGTGACAGCGATGGAAGTAGGTGGGATTTAGGGGGTGCTTCATAAAAGAGCATGAAAGAGACATCAATGTGCTTGAAAACGAAGTAAAAAACAGTGACTGATTCAGAAAATTAGTGATGTAGGAAACAGCATGCCTGGTGAGGACAGGGAACAAGTTGACTCAAGGGATTCACTTCAATTCTGGTATATGCTGAAAGAAGTATCAAAACATTTAGTTTTCTCTATGAGGGGAAACTAATCTCTAGTCGCATCCAAAAGGAAAAGCAAGCCTGGTGAGAAGTCAGCGTTGAACTTTCCCATTGTGCAAAGCAATTTGCTTCAGGCTCTCTTCAAATCTGAGTGGCATCCAATTATGCCTATGACGAACAAATAATGACAGAAATCAAATAATAAATGAAAGAAAGATCCCTCGTGTCATGGCATTTCCTTTATGAGGACCTCTTGCCATATTCTCAATGTACAGCAAGTCATTTCTGGTTCTCGCCTCAGTTGCAGTCAAACAGGAAAAAACTCAGCTCTGGGAAGAAGTGATGATAATAGCTGACAACTGTTCTCCAGTTACCTTCCTATTTATTTTTAAAATCAGTCCTGCTTGTAATTAAATCAAACATCTATTTCTAGTATGTGGGACGGATTCCACACAAACCCTATTTGTTCAAGTGAAGCAAGTGAAACTCTCTATTCAGTGATGAACTAGATGATCTTAAGGTCCTTTCCAACCCTAATTATTCTATGATTCCATGATTCTATGAAAAAGACTAAAAAGCATTATTTGTTTTACATAAAAGAATGCAATATGTATAAACAATGATGAGCAGTAAATTAAACTTTCTTCCTGGCTCCAACCTTAATTCCATATTAAAAATAACTTCAGATGGCCAAATGCTAGATTTCTCTCCTTTACCTTACAAGTTCTGTGCTTGTTAAAGATATCAGAAGAAGTTTTATTATTAGATTATGTTGGTAGATGCAATTTCAACTACTGGTTTCTATAGAAGAGGAATGGTCTTCAATGATTGCTCTGAATTCAAAGGCTGCTATTACAGACACCTTATGCGAGGCTGTTCTCTCCTGATTTCCAGGTCTGCTGCTGCTATTCTTAAAACATTCGAATTAATTCACCTGATTTGTCACTGGCCTTTCTCAGAGAAGTAAAGACACACTGCTGATTTTTTACAGGTTGTTGCAGCAGGTTTCCACAGTGACTTGTATATCTTTAAAAGAAAACTCGCACTTGAGGAGAAGCGCATATAATGCTCAGAAACCCACTTGTAAGTGCTGGCTTTTGGGTAATTTTGCACACACTAAAAGAGGTTATGCATTTTCCATTTTACTTTAGCAGAATCATCAGATCTTACAAGCTATGGGTTTTGTCTCCATATGGATTAAAGGGAACAGACTTCCTTATGTTTGAAATCTAGAACAAGTCAAAGACCAAAGACATCTCCAGCTCTCAGCAAACTATGAAGAGCTGAAAAATAAGTCTTGTTGGGAG
>JASSUY010030905.1:0-15777 GCA_032466535.1 Forpus xanthops | reverse complement strand
TTCAAGTCCAGGCTGAGCAGGGCCTTGAGCAACCTGGCCTAGTGGTTGAGGGTTGGAACTTAGGATGACCTTAAGGTCATTTTCAACCCTAAGCATTCTAAGCCTCTGTGAAAATCCATGTTCAGTTTAAGATTCAATAAGGTGTCCTTTTTTACATGGGACATAAATTATGTTTCTGTTTTCATAATACCTTGCTACTTCCAGTATGCATCATCTTATATAATTTGGTCCATAGAATTTAATAGTTCTTCCCACTTTGGACAAGACACGGTGAAATCAAAAAATTACGTACGTTTAAACTAAAAATATAATAGTAAATGTTTTATATGCAGCCCAAACAATTGAATACAAAAATTAAGAAGAAAGAAGAAAACTTGTTATTGCAAAATTAAGGGTATGTACAAAGGAAAAAAAAAAAAAAAATTAGGAAAATGAAAACTGAATTATTGTCACTTTGCAGGAAAATCTATATTACAGCCAGACCTGATGAAAAAATAGAAGCCCTTTTCAAACAAAATACTATTTTTTAAGTATTTTAGGAGAAATTAAAAAGAATCCTATGAGAAAAAATGAGGAATTAGTCAGGTCTCAGTCTCCAAGCTGGCTGTCTCACAAAACAGCACTAAAAGCAACTAGCTGCCTCTCTTTCTGCAAGTGTTCATGTAGCAGCTTTTAATTGATAAGTTAGCTCTTCTGCCAGGAAAGAGAGCATGGAAATTGGATATGTGCTCCAGTACAGATTTCCAGCAACAATGAGATTTTGTAGGTAAGAAGTTTCCTATAGGAAAATCATTCTCTGAGAAAGCATCAAGAGCGTGCCTAGTCAGTATGGGAGAAAGGTTGAAAATTCACAGCTTTTAGGATTTCATATACATTGCAGTGGACTTTCAAAACCATAGGCCTGACTTGTTTAAAATCAAAATGTCTCATCAATTGCATCACCTTGGTACAGTGATGAAAATATATCCAACCACACATACACAAACATATTTCAAATTAAATGAAAGATAAAATAACAGTACAATTTGTTCTAAACTTTAGCCCTAACTCCAACTACAAATTGAAGAGCACTTTAGGCCAGAAACTTTAGGACATGAATTACATACTATTTTTTAGAAAGGTGCCACAAACCAACATTAGCTATATCCAGACCGGCTGGTTCCTAAGTCTGCACTGCATTTGGCTAAGGTACAAATATCTTAACAGCAACTTTAACACATATCCACAATACTCTACTCACCTCAGCTGCTTATTGTAAGAAATTAGTATATTAAATAAAAGCTGAATACATTCATACAATATAAAGTGCGTAAAAGATAACTGTTCCAATATCAAAAAATGAAGCTGAAACCATCTTTCAGGGCACATCTGTGTGTTCATATAAAGCAAGCAAGTTTGCTAACGCAAACCCAGCAGGCTGCAGAGCTATAGGTAAGATACAAAGAAACTACTACTTCAACAAAAACATGATTACAGTGTCCTGCCCAAAAGGATCTGCACAAAGCAACAGATCTGAGAGCCATTGTGATACCATGGAAATATTTTAAAGGCAAGATTTTTCCCATATTAATCTATCACTTCACAATAAAAATGTAACACCTTTGAGGCAGCACACATCTTAGTATCTTCTATTTTGGGGGAACACAACTGGGTGCTGGGCCTCCTAGCTAGTTTAATATAATATAAAAATCATAGAATAATAGAGTCACAGAATAGTTAGGGTTGGAAAAATGATTACACTCACAAAAATAAGGATGTATAGAGATGAAATAACGAGGCACAATGTAGTGAATTATATAGTAGATATTATATTAATAGTGTTGCTGTTACTGGTGATAATACCGTAACATGCAATTCACAACATTATGCCCTAGTTTATTTGAACAGAAAAGTGAGCCTAATAAAAGCAAATCAGCTCTCACTAAACCTGAAAATATTTTTCATTTCCCAAAGGAGCCCTTCAATCCTTCAAATCTTCTCTTTAAGACTGGATCAAAACTGTTGTTGGTAAAGCTGGCTCAAACTGTTGACAGCTGAGGAAATGTTAGGGGCTGGGAGGCAGAGATATTTAATGGATTTCTGTATCTTTTTAAAATTTGTTTTCAACCTGAACTGAACACAAAGTTCTCCCTTCCTCTCAGAAAAAAAAAAGATGCCCGCATCAGGTCCAGTTCCAAGAACACAAAGGCTGGGCATAGAATTTGTGCCCCAGCTGTATTAACTCCACAGAGGTCTGATGCCAGCTTTCAAAGCAGCCTATCCTTCATCCAAGGAACTCTAAAGTCCTGCATACAGAGCTAAGCAGCTCAAAAGAAGCAGGCTATCTTTCTCTTGTACATCTCCTTTAGGCTTAAGCCATAAAACACAGAAAACAGATTCACAAGCCAGAACCAAAAAGAACTTGTCTGAAATCTTAGAGGTTTTTGAAGTGATTTTGTAGAAAAAGGTCAGCTACTACTGATAACGGTTTCACACCCCTACTAGTGAGGCCATACATATGCATTTGGTAAATTTTGTCCCACATGAACAGCAGAATGTCATTGTGACTTTCAGTACAGCTGGAGCTTCACAGTCTCTAGGAATGCTCAAATGGGCACATGCCTTTTTTTACAAATCTCGCTCCTTTTGGAGCATGGTCTCAAAACCAGTGACATGAAATACATGTCACCATGGAAACACAAGTTTTATTGGTACTCTGCAACAAGAGACATAACAAGGACAGAGAGAAGGAAAATGTCTTGGCCATGAACCCACCTTTGTAAAGAAGACAGAGTATGGTACACTCACTTGCCCTGGTCCCCTGGAGAATCAATACAGAGGCAACAAAACGCAGTGCATCTGCTT
Source organism: Forpus xanthops (assembly GCA_032466535.1). Taxonomy (NCBI): domain Eukaryota; kingdom Metazoa; phylum Chordata; class Aves; order Psittaciformes; family Psittacidae; genus Forpus; species Forpus xanthops. Next base: position 12,933 of record JASSUY010030905.1, on the reverse strand, counting down.
TCCTTGCTAGAATGAAGGCCAGAAACATAAAGTTTCATCCAAGCATCTCAAGAGTAAAAAAAAAAAGAAAAAATGAAATCTTATGGTGAATACACAAGCAAAAGGCCTTGGTGAGGAGTCAGGTAACACAAGATACAGCCACAAGAATCTTATAGGCACATGCATGGTCTTAACTACTCTAAAGACTAAGCTGGTAACCATGTAATCCAAAGAAGGAGTTTTCAAAGAAGGTTCTGTGGATTATTTTGTATCTCTGAGCTAAGTGGTGAGTTTTTGATCCAAAGGCTCAGAAACTTTGATCTTCAGCTTTTAAGGCACAGCTACTCTGCACCTAACTGACATATCCCAGCCTCCACACAGTTTTCCTAAACAGAATATGGACGAGGAATGCATCCCTGGCTATTCACGTAAGGCAATGGATGTCATTAAGCAAGCAGCCACAAGACCCTCAGCAACTGTGCCTTCTGCAGACCCCATCACAAGTATGATTCTACACATCTATCACACCAGAACAATATCAATATTAAATTAAGTAATGAAGGTAAATTAGAAGGACCTAACTACTCTTCTTGGGGAACATACTCTAAGTTCAAATAAGTGTCCCTCAAGGAGCAAGAAGAATTACAATAACCCTGATGTGTGATTTTCTGTTGCCTTTTTTTGTTAGTTTTTTTTTTTTTAAGATGCTTTTTTTTTCAGGAACCTGTGGGTAGGAAGAAAAATTGCTGCACTGAGTAGAACACAGGTGGGGAAAAAAAAAGAAGGAAAAAAATACACCTGCAGAAAGAAGAGAATGTTAGAAGCTGATGTGACATGGTCTGGTGATCTTCCTTTGTCAAGCAAGTTCTCACGCACTTTATGACTAGAAACATTTACCATTGTTCATTACAGAAAGAACAGAGAAGATTCCATAATTATTCATTAGATACAAACAGAATAAATAGATCTTTGCACATCCTATCACTTCAGAGTTTAAAGACACAGAGAAATGATTAAATCAATATTCTCAGAGGAGACAACACTCTCTAATAGCTGGCTTTAATAATCGTAATTTCGCAGCCCACTGTGCTTTGTACACAGTAATGAATTAGGCATGGCAAAACAAAATCCTCACAGGAGGAAGGTAAGTCTTTCTTACAGCTCTGGAAACTGAGGCCAAGAGATTACTGGCAGCATTTACAAAAGGAGAAGGCACTTAAATACCACAATCCCCCTGGCTTTTAGGTGACTTCTACAAGAATAAATGCCTAACTCACTTCTGAAACAGCATTTTAGAAAACAAAATCATTTAATAGCTCAATTTCTGTAATGATGCTTGAAATCCCTCAAGATAACAGGCAGTCATCCAGGAGGTAAGTAACATTTCCCTAGCTATCTAGTACTACCAGGAATGCTACTGGCTTCCCTTTTCTTACCTTCAAATATATACTTGACTTTTGAGACTGAGTTACTTTATCTCATCTGCATGACAAGACACCTTGCACAGGCAGCCCTGGCCCCCCAGAGTTTAGATAGCTGCTGGAGACTGCTGTTGCTCCTGTTTGTCATGCTCTATTGCCAGTGCAAAGAGATGTACAACCTAAAAGCTGAATTTCTTTCTTCCCCACAAGTTTTTGTCTGTTCCTCTTGACTCTAAAATCATCTCTGGTGAATAAACAGCTAAAAGAAATACATCCACACCACACCTAACAGCAGAAACAAATCCCAGCTCTTTGTAGTATTCAAGGTTTGAAAGAGAAGACAAGGAAGATGTCTTGCTCAACGTTGAAGAGCAATTCCTATATGGCATATAAGCACCGCTTGTTCCCTAAATATTTTTTGAGGGAAACACTCTGTGTGAGCTGCAACCAAATCCTAGAGGTCTGAAGTTACCAAAAAGGAGCACATCAGAGATGTCTTCCTTCACTTACTGAGCTCTTCTCAAAAGGAACACATACCTAACTAAGGTATATTATTAGGCTCATGGTAGTAGCTGAGAGAGGTCTTGCTATGCACCTCTCGCAATTCACCAACAAATTCTCTCCTAGAGCCATCTGAAGTAGGATGACCGAACTGAAACTGAATTTATCTCACTTTCGTTTCTTAATCCCTTTTCCCTATTTGAATTACACATTCTGATCTAGAACTGCATTACAGAGGCTAATCACCTACTGGTTTCTTTGCTAGGCAGCTGAAACCCTATCTTCAGTTTTAATAACTATCAACGTGTAACATTTGTGGATCAGGATGTGATTAGTTATAATGATAATGACACCAGAGCAAGTAGATACAAACAATTTCAGGACTGAAACAGCAGTACCAGAAAATTTATCTGAAACTTTTTTTAAAGACAATAAAATGATGATCAATCAAAGTCAGAAAGGACTGAAAAGATTCTAAAACTGAGCATCTTTACTACACATCACAGTGTAAAAAAACACAGACCATCTTCCACAGAGAAATGTATTGACAAGTAACTGTTATATAGAATCATAGAATAGTTAGGTTTGGAAAGGACTCTAAGATCACCTAGTTCCAACCCCCCTGCCATAGGCAGGGACACCTCCCACTAAATCATGTCACCCAAAGCTCTGTATCTAGGAAGGTTTTTACTATAACACAGGAAATACCTTTTTTCTTTCTTATTTTCTTGCTCTATCCTGAGGTCTGTCAGACACCAGAGCTGCATTTCTGCAATGAAGTTTACTCAGGAGAATATTGAGTTAAGATCCACAGGACCCCTGTTCTCTTCCCAGCTTTGCTTCCACCAAAACACTTGCCTTGAGTTTGCACACTTTCTTTGTCTCTTGTTTCTCTAGTATGGCCCTCCATATTATCAAAAGATAAGCAGGTGATTTCTGAGGGGCACTTATCAAGTACAGCAGCAGCAGAAAAATAATATTGATATAATCCTCTTGAGACATGCTGGAATTGCAACAAGGGGAATGTGCCAGCTAGTTCAGAATTCAGGCCTAAAACCCAGTGACATTACTATGAACTAATCATTTAATTGTAGTGCTCAATAATTAACCCCTGCTTTCTGAACCCTAAGTTCTTAGAAAAAGTTGCCTTTCTCTGCATATTTCAGCTTTTGCAGAACTAGATGTGAGGAAGAGATCAGCTTTACCAAAAAAGTCAAGGAGTCATGAGAAGTATCTTAGGAGAATATCTGCCCTGTGCAATTGAAGCCAAACAAGTTAGCTACATGGGGAGAGGCTGGTGTTTACAAGGAAACAGCAGCAGACAAAAATAAGCAGTAGAGTCACATTTTCAGAAGGACTGAACTACCAGTCATAAAATATAACCTCTAAAATATCTATCTTGCAAGTCCAGTTTGATCCTGCCTATATTTTATTTTGAGATCCTTTAAAGTGCAGATAAGTGTCCAATACATCCTAAAACTATATATGTATTCCCTGGCTTTACAGCTGAAATTGTTCGAGATGTTGTGATTCCTGGTAGTAAATGAAAGAAGCAAATGTTTTGTAATCTCTGCAGCAGTAAAAGATCTCACCGAAGGAACCTGCTGCTATGTCATGAACATTTGCAATAATCGCAGTTAGGAAAGGGAATGTGACACCACTTGTTCGATGTGATTGAGCTATTGCGGAGACTCATGATAGCTAATTAATCACCAGGATCTCTGAAGGGGAAGTGTCCTTTCCAGACAGATTTATACACATAGCTGGAATAAGCCTGAGAATTTTTTTGTGCTTTCCCCCTGTGTGTGCAGAAAGGAGTCAATTGTGAGGCTGGCACTTGCATTGGTGATCAGCAGTGCTAACAGTGAAACATTATTCTGCTAGAGCTAGAAAGTCCAGCCTAACCTTGAATAACTGAAAACCTCCTGTGAATTTCCTCTGCAAAAGCTGAAATCAAGATGAAATAACTGTAACAAGTATCAATACGAGTATTGTAGTGACAACTACAATAATCTGTTTAGTATTTAAAATGTTTTACAATTCTTTGCCATTTTTAAAAACCCTGATTTGTTGTTTTCCTTCAACAACATGAAAAGACATATGTGGATTATCAGCTTCTTATCATTAATGTAGATAGGATCTTCTTTTGTTATCAATAACAATTAGCTGTGATGAGTACCTTTCAAAGCACTTTTAAATTCTTAAAGACCTGATCCTATAGAGCTGCAATCACATGCATAATGGTAAGCTTACAAGCAGTGTTTTCGCGTGCAGTGAGAACATCAATAATCCAAGTTCCATCACATCTCTAAAGGATAAATATACCTTCTCTTTCTCAGATGACTGGAATTCTAGTAAGTAAGGGGTTTGAATTTTCATCAGTGCAGTAATAACAAAGCAGTGATATCATTCTATCAAAAAAGAAAAGAGAAAGAACGTTTAATAGAACATACAAACATGTAAGCAAGAAGTCAAAAGTCTGACACAAGCTCATGTCTTTGCTGTGTAGATGTCTACAGCCTTCAGACTAGACTGATTGGAACTTGTTCTGGCATATTACAAAGTCAGAAGGAATTCCTCTTATTTAATTTTGTGGACAGCAGATTAGACTTAGCAATTAATTGACTATTCCATACTTAGGCAGATGCTTAGTGCAGCTGAATCACTGAACCAAAGCAATCCACCATAACTATTAAGTATCGATAGAGATGCAAAAATGTAGATTGAATACCAAAGCTTTCATGATTAGGGTTCTGGCAGAAATGTCTTTATCACTGAAAGGAGAAAATTCTGAGTAGTTCAGCTACACACACAGGTTCTCAGCCTCTCGGTCATCATCCTCCTTGATTGTTGCTCTATTCATGGACTTCCTCTGAACATCCCTTCTGGCAGTTCTACTTTCATACTTCAGCATCTTCATTTATTTCTTAGGTCAAAATACCCTAGGACATCCCAAACTGAAACATTTCTCTTTCCAGATCCCTACCACTACTGTAAAACAGTCTGTACAGATTTTGATTAAGGAAATAAGATGATTGACTTTCAAGAAACATGACATAATTTTCTCAAAGATGCTGGTCCTGGACCTGTAATTTCTTGGTTAAACAGCCACACAAGTATCTCAGGGCTTACATTCTTTTATTGGATTTAAAATACACTACCTTTTAACAGGCAATTATTTTGTACCATTCTCCAAGCGAAGACCATGAATACCAGTTTGCTCAGGAAAGCTCCAGGTAGAAATGAACACAACAAAAATTATATTTATGTGAAGGCTAATTCCGAGAAACATTCTGTCTCGGGGAAGCAGTCAAGCATGTGCCTGTCCCAAAAGACATTATTATATGGTTCAGTGACTTTGTTACACTGAGATTTGAGAGACATAATCTAGAAAATTTCTCCTGCCCATGTCTAAGTCACTTTCCTTACTGGCAAAAGATATTCACTATTTCAGTATGTATTCCAGTCCATAGCAGGTTGAGCTGGATTCTCTTTTGAAAAATTCTTCTTTCTTTTTGCCTTCAAAGAAACACAGGCTTCCTATATCCAGGCACACTCGCAAGCTGATACGGCCACTCAAGTAGAAAGGCATTATTCAAGCTATTGATCTAACTCAGATGTAGCAGGATCTCACAATCCCACATGAATCAGTGCCTTCATCAGCTACCAGAAATTGGGAAGAGGGTGAACATTCCTTGATTTCAATCAGAGACTCCTTGCTTTGTAAAAGGGGCTTATTTTGCACGACTTATATGCAATGAAAGGTGCCATACAAGACTGAACCCTGTAACCATCTATATGCAAGAAGTGAATATATGGGAAGAATTTACATTCTAGCTCTTTAACTCTACTTCAGCAAAAGGCAACCATTTTAAAGATGATCCACTTTTTGGGAGGAAGAGGAGGAGGATCTGTGTTGCAATGCACAGGCAAGGAGGCTGATTTAATGTGTCATTCTATTCCATTTCCATTTAAAAAACCTCTAATGTAAGAAAGCACATCTGCCTAAAAATGATCTATGAAATTTATTTAAAATGCATTTGAGAATGTTTAAAATCACATCTGAGCCTCCTACTGGTGGCAGCTATCAGGATGAAATAGCGTCAGTGACATGAACAGCATGACAGCATTATGTAAGAGATTATGAAGCAGTTTCAAGCCTGCTTTGATACAGCATAAACAATCAGCAGGAAAAACTTTAATATTTCAACAACATGTTTAAAAGTTAAACACTTTCATACTTCTGATGGTGCAAAAGCCTGAGCAGTACAGAGACAGAAAATAAGGAGACATTTCAAGGCTTTCGCCTACAACACAGGCCTACCACAGAAACCTTGTCAAAAAATAACCTTGCATTCCAACAAGATGTCCAGTGTCAGCAGGAGACCAGACTTGCATACATTTCCAATGCATTTCCTTATGGGCATCTGTTGCTTTCATTTTCATTCTCATGACCTGAAAATGAAGTTTTGGAGTGAAGCAGTTTTATGGAGCTCAAAATGGGAACAGAGAACCTCTAGGCTGTGACATCATCTGGGTCTTGGGTTCAGCCATAGACAATGTTTGTTTTCACCAGAATCTGAAGCTTTCAAATGAGATGGGCTTATTCTCCCATCTCAGGAAAAAACCCAGAACAGTAACACAATGAGGCCTAATATTAGTCCCCGGGGAAGATAGGATGAGAAAACACATTAGGGACAAAACAGCCAAGCTTCTGCTTAGAGATTACAAAACCACAAATCAGCCTGGATGAAAATGACAGGATGACAGTTCCTTTTAAAGATACTCTTTCTCCACATACACGCTGTCAATGCAGGGCAAACATTTAATTCATTCATGAAGCTATAAACTACTCCAAATATCCTCTACATTTCTTTTAACTCAAAGCATGATTCTTGATTGTATTAGGAGCTCAGTGCCAAATGATTTCTAAGAAATGCTTTTGTTTCCCCTAGTTCTCTCTACATCCTATGAAGAAAACTAAAATCCTTTACCCAGAATTAAGGATTTCCTTACCTAGCAATGATCTATGCACACCACGTTGCTTATGTTCTGCAGGTAAACATAACTGTTCAGTTAAGAAAGGGCCACATCTTGAGAGCTAGATACCAAATTGTTGCCTATTTATTTGATGCCTAGATATCTTAAAAAAATAACTACTTCTAACTACCAGGGCACAAATATTAAGCTACACAGCTAACACTCTTACTGATTTCACTAGGATCTCTCTACAGTAAAGCTTTCTCTCAGCTGCTGGCATATTTTTTATTTCTTTCCTAGGGAGTTCAATTGAAAATGTCAGTCATTCCCCACCAAAGAAGAACTTTTACATTCTAAGTTTAGAGAATACACAGAATCTATAATTATTTATTCATTTTTCTTTCTTTTATTTTTAATCCTTTGATTTCTGAGTATCACCAGTTAGATTTTCTGGCACAATAATTATAAATACTTCATGATAGTGTATGAATGTTAAAATTATATTTGAACCTTTGATGAGAACTTGAGACGAAATGCTGGTCCATTGTTTCTACTTATCTGGGAACTTCAATGCTGCAGTAATTTTCAGATGACAAAACTTCTGCATTTACTTCCCGCTTTTGTCATTAGTTGTCATTCACTTTCTCACCTTGGAGTGCCATCTCCCAATGCAAAATTCTGCTGATGGTTTTGATATGGTATATATGCTTAAAATCTAGGAGGAACTGAGGTAGATTTAGCCAGACAAAGGGTATGTACTTGGCGAGAATGCACACATATGAAAGCTCATTGCAGCACTAGCAACATCAAGCAAATGACAAGCTGGAAGCTACCTGTACCACTGACAAGCAGAGGAGGCTGTAAAGCTCAAGAGTGTAACATAGCCCACTCTTTACACAACTCTGTTGAGAAAAAGATCCAATCAAATTACTGTTTAGCTCTGAACAAGTCATCGTAAAGTTCAGTACTTCTGTTTCCTTCGTTTTCTTTGCTATTCTCTAGAGGCTGAGTGCCAGGAGTCTTCAGTATGTGCCACATAAAACCCTAAGCAAAATACTCATGTAAGTTGCAGTCTCTGAAATAGAACTATGAAGAGAACAGCCAGGCAAGACTGGTTTCCAGCTCTGAATTTCAAGTTGGATCAGCATGGGCTACACTTGGAAGTGGAGCATACCACATCCTCTGCACATCTCTTGCAAAGAGAATGTAGCAATAGTGAGGCAAAAGCTCATCCTAAGGAAGCATCTTAGAATAAAAAAATACAGCAAATACAGTGCAAAACCAATAGGGAGAAAATTACAGAACATAAGAGGGAAAACCATACCTATTTGTCACTGAAAAATGCATATAGCAATTAACTGTATGTTGTGAAGTCTGTAACTTAAAGATACAAGAGGCTCAGGTTTTAGTCATGAGTCCACTTACACAGCTGTGAAATCAGTCACCTGAGACAGAGCAATATCACACTTAGCAGATGAAGGGAAGCTTCAAGTAGCAAGGGAAGAAAGTAGCAAAAGCCAGATAGGCAAGGACAAGAGTCAGAAACACAGACAATTCTGGCTCTACTGGTTTGCATGTACAGCTTAAGCTGAACCAGACAGAGAGATGGCTTCCCTATAAACCAGGAAATGCAATTACTGACTTGCACACATAGTTACCCATTTTTTTTTTTTTTTTTCAGAAGCAGCCTTTTCATATAATGCCTTAAGATAAACTTAAAGGTTGAAATGCAGGCAGAACCTATGGGCCTTTTTCCCATAACAACACCCATTCACCAGACCACTAAGCAGTCTTTGCAGATCATACAAGCAAATGGCTTGAAGTAGGTAATTTGGAAGAATCAGGAAAACAGGCTTCTGAAATACTAATATCAAAAGCATTGGCAGCAACAAACTGTAGTAAAAGAAAATGCTATCTTAAAAAAGCACAATGATGACAGTGATTTCAGAAAAGAAAAAACTCAATTTTATTTTAGCTCCTCAAACATCACATCAGCAATTCTGAGGCAGAGGCTAAAATGTATCTGTAGCTAGCTTTATCTTTCTTCTCATAGTCAGAGCTTTCATTACAATTGTCACCTAAACTTAGAAATTCATATTTATATTTTATTCAGTGTTTGTGATTTGCTTGCAATGCTGTCATTTTCAGTCCAAGTTCCATAAAATATGAAGACAGAAAGAGGTAGCCTACAACCAACTACAACTTGCAAGCAGTCTGTGTAAGCTAAACAAAAAGGCAACTAAAGTTGCCAGGGTTCAAATGCTTACAGAAAGATGACAAGAAACAGCCTTTCTCATTTTGTGACTTAGTATCTCCTTTCACCTCTTCCCTGAACTCATCAGTCTCAAATGTGCTTTTTTAGGTTTAACTCAACAAAATGCACCTGTAATTTTTAAGCCAAGACAATAAAATGGCTCCCACTTTGAAGTCTTCATTAGCATGCATTATATCCATTTCCAGCATAGTAGTGACACTGACATTTTTAGATTTTCATGATTAGGATTGTGAAGCTCAGAAAGAATTAAAAGACACAATGACTTGATTCTTTTAGGAAACATTCTTTAAGAATAAAAGATAGAGAAATCCTAATGAGAATGGTGAAAAAGCAGTCAAATCTTGACCACAGTAAATAGTATTATGCAGAATGGAAAAGGGAAAACCATATAGAAAGACCTTAAAAATCACACAACCAGTTGCAATTCAGGCTGTGGCTAGTGAATTCCTTACGTGATGATTACTTTCCGTCTAAGTCAGGAAAACTACATATTCAATCCTATATGCATAAAGGATGGAAAAATCAGAAACACTTTTCCTTAAGAAGCACTTGATTCATTGGACTTTTACATATTCTATTACGCTGAAAATGCAGAGGATATCCAGAGAAGTGTAATTCAAGATGTTTTCCATTGCCCCATTTGCAAAAAGACTCTTAAATGGGATTATGTAAATTATGTGAATATGCGCACACACTTATATAGGGATACAAACCTGTACAATTTCTGAGGGACACATAATCTTTTACATTTTTATTTTGCAAGGAACACAAAACCACTACTGCCAAATTTTCGAGTCATCACCACTGCAAATGAGTTTTTTCCATTTGATCATTAATAAAAAAAAATATAGAAATGGTAATGGAGTACGTGCTACATTCATCCCTTTTAAAAATACCTCTTACTTGATGCATTACATTTTGATATATCCCAGTCAAATTAAGCAGAGACTGGAAACTACATATGGCAATCTGATTAATGACATAATAAGATTTATGTTCTTCATTTTTGTATATTGGGTCATTTTAAATTTTTAATATATTCCTACAGATGTGAATGGCACTGCATTAAATCCTGCCTCAGACAAAAATCTCCCATTGAGATTGAAATGACTGAGCATTTTCATTTAATGAGGATTGTGTAAGGAATTAGAGTAAGATTTTGATTTTTTTTTTTTTAAGGCAGCCCAAGTGCCATCTAAAGGAATTTTCAGTGAAGACTATACTAGCAAATACCAGACATCTTAAAGACACTAACTAGCTATTAAAGTGCGTATCTAGGCACATGAAACCTACAGAAGATCCAAACATTTTCAGATTTGGCAGGTGTGTGCACCAAAGTCCAGACATCAGTTTACCACAGTTGAGGCTTTGAGGCAGACTTCAGTGCACTTTCACATCTGAATGAGCCAAAAGAACAAGAGTGTCAGACGAGGATGTGATTCCAAATCACTCTGTGTCAAGCTCCACTATCAAAGACATGGAGGCAGCACTGTAGTCTCTTTTTATTACTTTTTCATTACAGCAGGTACTAACAAGAAGAAACTACATGATTCAGTATCCCTTTCCATCCCTCCATCATTTTCATCAGCTGCTCATACTACATACATGTTGGAAGCTATTTGTATTTAATGAAATGTTTCTTTATACTACTGACCATATAGAATGTTGAGGATCAATAAATTGCAACCCATAACTTTGGGTAATGTAGCTATTTTTTTTTTTTAAATTATAATTATTTTTAACAAGTCTGCAAAACTGAATGAGGAAAAAAAAAAACAAACAGTTTTCTAGTCCTTAAAATAGCTCAAATTGCAATATTACCTTGGAGCTTTCTGCTGGCCCTAATATTACATGTCAAATGATGAACAGAATTAGGCCATTATGTAAAACCTTGAAAAGCTGGCTCACTAATGACTAGATTCATACAGCTTCTTTCTTGTTGCAGCAGTTTCAGAAATAATGTGAGAAAGTGAGCTAAAGAGTACAAACACATCATCAAAATGTTTTTGGAGTTCTGGATATTTTCAAGAAGCCTCTATAACCAGGGGGTGAATGGAGAAAATGGGCTAAAACGCAACTACAGCATTTTATTTGCATATTTTTTCTAATAAATATGTGTTCTGTTCAGTTACAGATAATTCTGGTTTAAAGAAATATGATGTCATATTAACCCTGTACTATCCCTGCAAAATATTTTTCTTATATCATTTTTACTTGTCGTTTTAGGCAATGTTTAGGCCTATCTAACATTAAAGACAATTCAATTCATTAAGCTTAATTATAAAAGATTGTAGTCAGGGATTAGTTTATTGCTTAAGTGTACACAGTAATTATTACTGATGTTAAAAAGGATATGCAATCACTAAGAGGCTCCTATTGCATTATTGCTGGTAGCACTGGCACTAAATTACCAAAACTGTGTCTTCAGGGTTCATCAGTATTACACAAACATATGGAGTTCTTTTCATCTTCTTCCTGCATTTTTTAATTTTTCCTTGAAAAAAAATCCCAATATACTAGGTAGTCTAAGCAATATTATCTTCTCTCCAATTCACGTTATTTTGCACTGACTAGTAAAAGCTGTGATCTCTTACTGACTGGACATACCTGATTTAATTAGAAGATTAAGAGACCTATATGAGGAAGTACAACTGAAAATAATTACAGCTCCTGAAAGCAACATCTGCATGTCTCAGTAAGACTTAAATTTTGAGTTGTTGAGCAAGCAAGAGGCTACTGCAGTGGGAGATCACCTGTCAGGAATCTCAAGTTCACCTTCATTCAAAATAATACTTCCTATTCTCTGCAGAAAGTGGCAACTCAAAATAAGTAAGTCCTTCCATAACTTAGCACTTTTTTGTTTGTTTCTAAAAAGCTATTTTATGTTGCCCTTTTTTTCTTTTTTAATAGAGTGATGTAATAGATGTCCACAGCAAATGCCATCCCAGAACAGAACTTGACATATCCTATTCTAGTTTATCTAATTTTAAGGATCGTTGGTGGACTCTGCTCCACTTTATCCCTAATAGATGTAACAAACCAGTCATATTCAAGGAAGTAGGATTAGTTTTATAAACTCTCCTTCAAAAGAAGAAAACTGACAATCCTGAAAACAATTATGTATGTTAATATTCTAAATCAAAACTGAAAATGCATTGTTGATATATAACCACAGGGAAATAAAAATACAGAATTAAGGATGAAGTTACTTGCAAGGTGTGTTCAAATGGAAGGTAATTCTGCAGATTCCTATTCCTGTAGTATATTACAGAAGTATTTAAACCCAAGAATGATACAGCTATTCATCATGAACTCATTTGGCTGGTAACAAATTGTTTACCTAGAATGTGTTGCACCAAATTATGGTAAGTCACTTTACAGGCAAAAGTATTGTACAGTTCTTACAGATAGCTTTCCCTATAAATGATGGGTTGCTTAGTTGCTTCATAACCTTCATTTATGTACCACGTCTCTGCCAAACAGAGGAAACTGGTCAATTCTTGCCAGAGGAGGCCAAAATGAAAACCCAGGCTAGCTATTCCTGCTTCTGATATCAGAAATATCTCTTGTAGAGGCAGTAACCTCTCTGAGGGTCCTACTGCTATCTTCCCTCCTCAAAACTAGCTGCAGTTTGCTATGACTCCACCTTGAGACCTCACTTGAAGCATTGTGTGCAGCTCTGGTGTCCTCAACATAAAAAGGACATGGAACTGCTGGAGCAAGTGCAGAGGAGGGCCGTGAGGATGATCAGGGGACTGGAGCACCTCCCCTATGAAG
>JASSUY010030904.1:0-31305 GCA_032466535.1 Forpus xanthops | reverse complement strand
CATCCATCCTTCCCTCTGCCTATCCATTTATCCATCCATTTATCCATCCCTCCCTCCCTCCATCCATCCATCCCTCTGCCTATCCATTTATCCATCCATTTATCCATCCCTCCCTCCCTCCCTCCATTTATCCACCCCTCCATCCCTCCTCCCTCACCTCGTAGTTTGGGCTGGAAACAGAGGCAAACAGGGCTGAACCCATCACCAGGTTATCAGCACTGCACTGTCTGGGCTGGAAATGTGGAGGGAGCAGTGCTAAGCCCATGACCAGGGTACCAGTTCTGCACCCTGGGGATGCTCCCCTTGCACACAGCATCTCCTTTGCCAAATATCCCCCTCAAAAAAGCCTTGAAACACATGTTTTCTGAAAAAAAAGTGTCCTTTATATCACTTAAATAACTCTAATCCAGGTATTAGGGGAAAAAAAAAAAGATCAGCCGATCACAATAACATATTATAGAAATCAACATTAATTTAACCACACAAAATAAATTAAAACATTAAATATTAACTTTCAGTGCAACATATACAGAAGACATGAGAGTAACCATGACTTTAAAACAGAACAAAACCAAAATGAACCATGAAAGCTTCGGGCTGGTTAGGAGAAAAGACTACGGACAGGATTAAACGCCGCACCAGGAGGTTAGAGCGCCGGTCTGAGGAGGGTTCCTAGGATTAAAGTTCATTTGATTATTAATAAAAAGCTCATTTCTGTCCCCAAAGTGAGCGACAGCCGAGGGGTTCTGTCTCTATACAAAAATAAAGCCCCCTCCTGCAGGGGGTTCTGGTGTTAAAAACACCCCGAATGATCTGAGAAATAGGAAAAAAAAACCAAAAGCCAACAGAAAAGCCCAGTTTGCATCTTGCTGGGTTTGGCTCTTTGGAGAGGGTGATGCTGCTGCCGGCATCCTGATGGTGCTGCTGAACGCATCTTGTGCCGGGGCACTTCTCATCATCTTCCATGGAGGGGAAAAGGGGGAATAAAGGGGAAAAAAGGGTGGGGGGGGAATCCAACAACCAATCCAAGAAAGAGAGAGAAAACCAGAGGAGAGATGCTGCGCTGGTCCCCGGCGAGGGCCGTCCTGGGTGAGGGCCTCCATCAGACCCCTGCGGGCGAGGGGATGGGGAGCGCGGTTACACACCAGCGCCCGGTGTCCCACCGTGGTGCCCCGTGGTCCCCTTACCCATCTCAGGGTGGCAACAGGGGGTTCCTCCTTTCAGGAGACCCCCCGGCTTCTCCTGGCCTCCCCCAGGCGCTCGGCACCATTGGCAGTGCTTCCGCAGCCGGCAGCAGCTATAAGGGAGCAAGAAGAGGATGTTCAGTGCCTGCATCCCAGCATCCTGCCCTGGAATGGGCTGGGAATGGTGCTGTGCCCACCCCCGAGGTCCCCAGTGCTATGTACTTACTGTATGAGCACGCAGACCCCGATGAGCAGAGCAGAGGCCACCACTGACACCACCACCAAGGCGGTGATGGTCTGCTTCTTCTGGTTGGCAGCCACCACGGCCAGGAGGTCGGCATGCTCGCACCGCGTCCCCACGTACCCCGAGTGGCACCTGCACCGATGGAAGAGCATCAGCATCATCCCAAGGACCACAGCATCAGTCAGAGCCTGGCAAATCCATGCTCAACCTCAGTTTTAGGGGTGCCCAAAGGGAAGACATCGATTGAGGGAGTGTATTCCCAGCACTTACACACACGCCGGCTTGTCCTCCTGGACCAGGAACCGGCAGGTCCCATGGAAGCAGAACTGGCTGTGAGAGTCGGGACAGTCGTTGAAGTGGGACCTCACTGCTGCTGCCACTGGTGGGCCCGGAGCTGGGAGCAAAAACAAGGAGGAAAAGATGGCATTTTGGGGCATTTCCAGGCATCCCCAGCTCTGGTTTAGGGCTGGATGGGTTTATTTGGGGGTTGCGAGGTGGGATGTGGTCCAGCGGCGGCATCCTGGCCGGGATCACCCAAAGGAGCTCAGATGGGTCCTGCTTAAAGCAGGGCTGAAACTAAGCCTCGCTGGCACTAAAGGAATTTCCTAAGGAGCTTAAAGCTTAAAACAGAGGAGGAGAGAGTTAAATAACACCAGAGGCGGCTGCAGCTCCGCACCAGTGGCTTTGGGATGCTGTTTCCCATTATATCCCGCACTGGTTTGAATTATCCTCCGCAGCAGAGACGGAAAACAAATATCCTGCTTTCGGATTAGCCTGGGCATAAAGCACATCCGATCGCTGTCGTTTCAAAGCCACCTCAAGTTCCTGTTGCTGTGAATTATTGCAGGCTGGGGTAATTAAACCCACGTCTGCCGAATGCTTCCGGGTCTTCGAGGAGGTGAAGCAAGGGAAGATGGAACGGGATCGGCTCAGACAGGGATGCTTCCTCATGTCCCTGTCCCCACCGGGGAGGAAAGAGGAGGTTTGGAGGTATTGGAGGTGGTGGCAGCATCCTTGTGGAGCCAGGAGCTGGGATTTCGTGGTGGGAATTGCTGTATTGCACTGATGCTGAAACCCACGGCTCGGTGCAGAGAACCCCAACACCTCCATCCATAGGGATCACTTTATCCCAGGACTGCCCTGACGTGACTAATCCCACAAAAATAACCCATTTTGGGGTTTTAACCCCAAAAGCCATGCCTTCAACGTAGCTTTGCACATCCCTGCTGCCAGTGCCCACCATTGCACCCACTCTCATACTGATGGCTATGCCCTGGCTTTGTAGCACCAGTGGGGACAGCATCAGCACAGGGCAGTGCATCCCTGGATCCGGGGCTGGCTCCGGGGTGTCCTGGCTTGCATTAAGCCTTGGAGCACTCACAGCTGCTGGCCACATTGCAGCTACTTCATCCTCCCTTACGCCGCACTGCTGCCTGCATGGACCCTGTCCCCATCCATGAGGTGACCCCAAACTGTGCCCCTTGGAGCAGCCGCTTTCCTCCAGCCCATCATTGGGCACAAATCCATTGGGAAAGGGGCTGAGCAGTGCCTGTGCTGCCATAGGGTTTCTCTCCAAAGCCTCCCGGCACTGCGGGAACACCATTTCCTTTAACGCTTCCCAACCGATGCCACTGAACCATCCCATTTTCCAGCCCCAAAAGGAGGTTTTTCCATCCCTTGTCTGCAAACAGCCCTTTCCGGAGCCTCACATCCCGATGGATGGCAAACCCCCGCGCTGTGCCGGGCAGGGGGAAGTGAAGGGCTCTTGGCTGCTGCTGCCCATTGTGCTGCTTTTATGAATGAGCTGCTTTATGGGATGCAACCGGCTCGGTGCCACCGGGAGCTGGCGTCAGGCACCGGCAGCTTCCCTGTGGGAGCCACGGTTAATTCAGCCCCCCCCAAACATGGAGCATGGGGAATAGCCACTGCAGAGCCCTGCTTCCCAGTTTTCCCTTAGGGATAAAGCACCTATGGGGTCAGGATTCCACCTGCAGATCTGTTATCCCCAAGGGAGGCGGACGGGATGCAAGGGAATGAGGATGCTTTACCCACACCCGTGCTTTGCTGCCCGTTCCCAGGCTGCTCCATAAATCCCACCGGGATAACACCGGCTCCATCCCATCAGCAAACTCACCGCTCCGGTTTGCTGTGGTGTTCTCCAGCGCATGGCATGCAGCGAGCAGCACACCTAAGAAGAGGACAGAGAGATGAGGTCAGTGGGACCATGTCCCTGGTTGATGGCTTGGGGGGGGGTTCCACCCAAAATCACCCCAAGATTCATGGGGTTTGGTAAAAAGAGAATGCAACAGTGCCTCTGGGCGTGCCTTATAGTCAGAACCAGCCTGTACATGTGCTCTCTCATCTAACAGCTCCATGCAGCACTGCCTGCATCCGCACGATGGGACCGGATCCAGCCTCGATGCAACCATCAGCCCCCTAAACGCTGCCCGGGCTGCACGTGCTGCTGCTGTGCAGGCAGAAAAGCCCAGCACCCTAACCTCAATAGGCTGCAGATCCAGGCAGGCTCAGAACACCCCCCTGAGCCATCCCTTTGTGGGGGCATAGAGAGGACTGAGGACCCCCCAAGGTCCCATAGGGTGGGTGAAGCCGGATGAAGCCAAGAGCCCCTTCTCTGGGTTTGACCCAGTTTCCACCATGGAGTTAATCAAATCATGCAGAAAGGCGACGGGTGAGAGACCAATGCATGAACCAGCCCTTGGGGTTCACATCCAGCAAAGCTCAGCATCAACCAGCAGCTCCAGTTGTTATCCCAGCAGCATCCCTTGTTTTGGCTTCTCCCCATCGGTCCGCACTTCTCCTTTCCCAGCCCTTGGGCATTTTCTTCCCATGGAATTTAATCAGGAATATCCCGTTTCTTCCCAGTTTTCCTTCCTTTCTGTGCTGCCACCAGCAGCTCGTGGCTGGAAGATGCTTCATCTTCCTGCTCCTGCCGATATTCCATCTCCACATCTGCGCTACGTGGGAAATGGCTCATCCCTGTGTCACTGGGCGGCTCTATCATCCGCTCCGGCATTCCAGCTTGTCCATCCTGGGACCCCGCTCAGCTCCGCAGGTGCCTCTTCCCAACCTCCCTCCACCTGCAGGTATAACATCAGTGCTCTTCCATCTCCAAGGGCTCCCAAGAGCCGGCATTGGGACACTGAGCACCCTATGGAGACACGGAGCATCCGCACCCTTGTGACCGGCCCAACCGGGACCTGCAGCCACAGGGCTGTGTCCATCCGCTTCTTAATCATCAATCCCATCCCAGCCCCACGCTCAGGTTTCTCTCTTCCCAAATGTTAAAGATCAAATCCTGCATTGCTTGGGTTTTATCCCAAACTCCGCGTTTGGCCACACTGGCCAAGCCGTTGTCCCCATCTCCATCCCCATCCATCCCCTATTCCCACTGCTTTGGGAAGGTCTCCTTGCCACCCCCTCAGCCAGCAAAGCCCCCTTCAACTCACCCAACTTGCTGATGGACAAACACAGCTCCATCCCCAACAGGGCATTAACCATCAGCCACCAGTGAAGGGCTCAGCCTCACCCCTGTTCTTTATGAGGAGCTCCCTGTTACTGCTGCGTTCTGTTCCCTGCTCCAAGTTTTCCCTCCTCATCCTCTTGGCTCTGTTTTTCTCTTGGCTTCACAGTTTGGCCATTGGCAGCCATCAGGTGAATGGATGCTGGGCTGAGGAGGTTCCCCTTTTCCCTTGTGCTTTAAGCGGATGCTCCCGGCTTCTGGTTTGATGTGGTTTATAAAGGGCTCCTCTCCCTATGCAGCATCTGGGGTGGCTTGGACCCATCCCAGGCTGGAGGCAGGGAGCAGCCATCTGGATGCGGGATCGAGGTGGGAAACCCACAGCTCAGCCCCTAAAATGGGTTGGAGAGATCCAAAGCCGCACGAGCAGAGGGGACATTGGCATCCTCAGAGCGCGCTGATGGAGGGATGGGGCTGACGGAGTAACCGACCCCTGCGGGGAGGGATGCTCGGGATGGAGCCATCCCGGAGGAGCGGATGAAGGAAGCACCTCAGCTCCAGAGCCAAAGAGGCAGCGCTGAGAGGAGAAGGGCTGGAGGGGGGCCAGGACCGGCCACTGCTCTGAACCCAAGTGCTTCCAAGAGCCTCCCCGCTGCCTCAACCCCTCAACCCCGGTGCTGCGGGAGCACGGGCTGGGAATGCACAACCCTCCCTTGGGACAGCAGGGAAAGCCAACCTCACCAACGCTGCCCCACATCAGCCCTGCGGTCCCCTTCCCACCACACATCCCAGCGCGCAGCACCCACCGCCGGCTCTGCACCCTCCACAATGACCCCATCTCCACGGTGGGGAGCGCGCCTGGCTCCGTCCCATCGCTCAACACCGCCTCACCCCGTTCCGCAGCACGCAGACAACGTCCCGTCCGTTCCACCGCCAGCCCCGAACGCTGCGGTCCATTACCTCCACCCTAACGCGAACGGACGGGACCGAGGGTTCCTCGTCCCGCCGGGGCCGCACTTCCACGTCGTGGCCAAAACGCGTTCCCATCAGCGAGGAGCGCTTCAGCAAAAGACCCCCGGCAGCGACCGCAGCCGAACAGTTCCGTTTAAGTCACCGATTCACTGCGTGACCCCCCCGCACTCATCACCCCCCCTCCCGTCCTCCATAGGGATGCGCGGGGGGCTCCGTCCCAACCGATGGGAAAGTTTTGGGGAGCGCAGCCCCACTCCCCCCGTCCCTCCAACCCGACCCCAAAGGGGGTTGGTGGCAGCTCGACCCCTTCCTTCAGCCTCCGATCGGTGCTCAGGGTCCGGGGGTACCCGAATCCGGGGGTACGGGGGTAGCAGCTCCCCCCTCCCCGTTCCCGCACCTACCCACTGCCAGCGCTGCCGCCGCCTCTCCGGCCATGCTGTCGGTGCGTCTCGGAGCCGAGGCCCGCAGCGAGGCCCGGGGCCGGTAGCGGTGCCCAGCAGCGCGGTGGGGCGAGGGGCCGGGCTCCGCGCCGGCGGAAATGGGCGCGGACTCGCCGCCAGCCACTGCGGCCCCGGGGCGGAGCCACCCCCGGCACCCCCCCCCATCGCTGCTGCCACCGGGGTGCGGGACCCCCCCTGTGCCGTGGGGCTCTGTTCTTGCGTAGTGTCCCTCCATCACACACAAAGGGGGTCCGGTTCGCCCGTGTCACCATAGAGCCACGGCCCGGATGGGTTAAAGGGACCTTAAAGCTCACCCCGTGCCACGGGCAAGGGCGCCTTCCCCTGCACCCCACCGGTCCCGTCCCTCTCTGTTCGGGGTCACGGCAGCCCCTCGGAGCATCCCCGGGCACCGATTGCCTCCCGGACCACAGGCACATTCCTTCATCTGGCCCAGCCCCAACGCCCCTTCCTCGCCTCCCACCCCGCTGAGCTCAGCCTTCGTCATCCCGAAATCCATAGGTTCCCGTGGAAGGAATGTTGCGTGGGGATGGACGGGGCAGCACATCCCGGTGGGGTGATGGGGACCAACACTATGGCCATGGTGCCATAGTGCAATGCGCTTGGAGGGTCATTCCCCATGGACAGACACAGAGGAGCATCCTGAGTCGGGCAGCGGTACCCATGGACCCCCCGCAGCTGTGCCGGTGCTGAGCCAGGTCCCTGCGGGAGCTGCTCCCAGCCCTGCGGTCTGAGCCTTCCCGGCGTTCCCAGGTGATACCATCTCCCCTTCGCACTTGAAAGCATCTCTTTGAAGGGGCCGGGAGCTCTTTGTTCCCAACGCTCCCGATCCCCGTATCCCCAGCACCGAGTTTCACCCCCAGATCCCAACTGTTCCAGCGCAGCTCCCATCCGTATGGAAGTGTTTGACCCTTTGGGGCTTGGCCTTCCCACCCCAACCCTTGCACCCATCTCCTCATGCACCGTGAGCAGAGTCACTGGGGAAGAACAAACTCCAAAGCCTCTCCCGAGGTGGCTGCGGAGATGGGCAAAGCTTCCGATGATCCCCACAAAAGGACCACCGATCCCTTTGCCAGCACCAGTGAGTCACTTTCCAGCCATCCAAAGGGAAAACAAGCTGGGAGACGACCCCGGCGCAGGCAAGGTTGTGTTGTTACCTTGGTTCTTGCTTCCCCCTCCCTTCCCTGCCCTGATAACCGGGATATTTATTTGTAAATAGAGGCTTCCTCCTGTGCAATATTCCTCCCACTCCCGGTGTGAATCACCTGATGGAAGCACAAGAACTGGAATGGTGGCAGCGGAGCTGGCAGGGAGGAGTGTGCTGCAGGCAGGGCAGGCAGGAGCGAGGCACAGCACTAAGCCCAAAGGAATCTGGGGATGTTCTCATGATCCTAGAAAGCCAGCCGGGAAGTCAGGGGTGAGAGGCGGCTCCTTCCTCCCAGCATGAGGATGCCCTGAAAGGAGCTGTAATGGGGCAGAAAAGCCTCGTTTTGGGGGTGTATGACACAAGCGATGGAGGTTGGTTAAAAGGAAATAAATGAGCTTATTGATTTTTTAGTTTTAATTTGTAACCTGCCTTGGAAAAGCAGGAGCAATTCCTCAAGGGGATATGCTGTATTTGAGCAGAGAAAACTGAGCAAGAAGCATGCACCCATCAGCACCCACCAGCATCCCTGACACCCACCAGCATCTCGGATACCCACCAGCATCCCTGACGCCCACCAGCATCCCTGATACCCACCAGCATCCCTGATACACACCAGCATCCCTGATACACACCAGCATCTCGGATACCCACCAGCATCCCTGACGCCCACCAGCATCCCTGACACCCACCAGCATCTCGGATACCCACCAGCATGCCTGACACCTACCAGCATCCCTGATGCCCACCAGCATCCCTGATACTCACAAGCATCCCTGACACCCACCAGCATCCCTGACACCCACCAGCATCCCTGATACCTACCAGCATCCCTGATACCCACCAGCATCCCTGACACCCACCAGCATCCCTGACACCCACCAGCATCCCTGATACCCACCAGCATCCCTGATACCCACCAGCATCTCGGATACCCACCAGCATCCCTGACACCCACCAGCATCCCTGCTACCCACCAGCATCCCTGATACCCACCAGCATCTCGGATACCCACCAGCATCCCTGACACCCACCAGCATCCCTGACACCCACCAGCATCCCTGATACCCACAAGCATCCCTGACGCCCACCAGCATCCCTGATACCCACCAGCATCCCTGATACCCACCAGCATCCCTGATACCCACCAGAACCCCCAATACCCATTGGTATCATAGAGTCCCGTAGTGGTCTGGGTGGAAAGGGACCTTCAATCTCTGCAGGTTGGTTTTAGTTCTCCTTTTTGAATTGCTCTTTATCAGTGGCTTATTCTGGGTTTGGACATTAAAGAGGTTATTTCCCCCCACCACCAAGTGAAACTGAGGGCAAATCTTGTCACCCCCAGAGCCAAGCAGGCAGCAAACTGAATCCTGCCCTGGCAAACGGATCAATATAGGGCAACCCCCCCTAATCAAAGGTGATAACCCCCTGTGGGGAGCCTGGCTTTGGGATTCCTTTAATTTTGAAGCTTTCCTTTTGCCTTTCATCCCCCATCTCCCTGCCTGTGGGCAGGTTTTTGGGCTGGAAGGTGGTATTTTGGACCCTTTCACCGCAGAGGCCTGCAGGAAAACCCATCCAAAGCACAGCCGAGCACTGATTTAGGGGCTGGTTTAGGTGATCCCCCATGGTAAAACGCTCTCTGTGCTCTAACGGTGCAAGGAGGAGCCTCAAGACCTGAGCTGGATGCTGGTGAATGCCACCATCCGCAGCCATGGCTCTATCAGCTCATCCCTCTCGTGATAGAGATCCCTTCAATCTCCACTTAAAACCCTCTGACGTGGCGATAAAAAGAAGGGGAAAATCTCTTCCCCATCCATATCCTGCCCCAAAGCAGTGTGTAACAAGGGGGCTGTGTGCTGGTGTCCGGCATAAAAGCCTGTTTATGTTGGATTGTGGAGGTGAAAAATGAGGCAAAGGGAAAACATCGCCTTGCGCCCGCCCCGAGGGCTCAAACAAACCCAGATTGTGGCCGTCGGGATGTTTTTGGCTTCTCTGTTGAGCACAGAAATCAATCAGGCTGCTGCAGCTGGGGGGGGTGTGTGTCACTGTGTCCCACCCCATTTGTTTAATGTATGGGATGGGGATAAAGTCAACATTATACCCAAGGTCAGGCACTGATTGCGGCTCACTCATCCCAACCCGCGATGCTCAAATCTCTGCAGCACCCTCCGCGCTCCCCTACCCCTCATTCAGAGCTGGAATGAAGGGGGGATCCAACCCATTCCCGGGGCTGCCGCCGGTTGGGAAGCGCCTCTGACGTCTCCTAACCCTGCTCCAAATGGGGCCTTAGTGGAAGGGGTATTTTTCTTTCCTGGCTTTATCTTACAGCCACCGGTTCTGTTTTGCTGCCGGTTAAAGGGCTCTTTCATAGCCGGGATTTTCCCTTGTGAATGTTCATTTTATCCGAGGGGGGGTTTTGTGTTTTCTCCTTTTCCTAAATAACTTCTTGGGGTTTTGTTCCTTCCCAGACATTTTCTTTAGCTCCCCCCTTTCTGTTTATGGCCTTGCTTTGCAGAAAGCCTCTATAAATAAAGGATTTGGTGACCTACGGGCACCCCGGTTCAAGCCACTTAAAAAGGGCTTTGTTGACTGCAGCAATGCAGCTGGTTCCAGGCTGGCACCTCTCAGGCTAAAGTCAATAGAGGACCGGTTAGCACGAGATTATGTTCTATATGTATTGATCTTTATCCAGCAGAGAGGGGGGATAAGCATGCTCCAAGCAGTTCTCCTCGGGAGCACGGAAGGGCCGATGCCCCGTGGCCGGTGCTGGTCCCGACAGGTCCCTGTGTGAGGTGTTGTGGCTGCTGTGGCTTCACCAGCTCTCCATAAGCCGCTGTGGTCACAAGGAGCAGCGTTCCTCCGTGCCGCATTGGGCAAACAGACACAAGGGGCATTGACCTGTGGTGGCCACAAAGGCAGAGAGCACTCGAGTGGCTGCACGTCGGGCTGTGCCCTTAAAATCCCGAGGCTGTGTGCCTTTGGATGCATCCCAGGATACAGCCGGCAATGGTTTTCCTCCTCCACGGAGTCCTTCTGAGAGTTTGGCAATGGGAAGCCACGGCCAAGTGGGATGCACGGAGATGGGAAGGGCAGGAGGATGCTTGGGGGGCTTCTCATGGAGTGGGATGGGTTGGAAGGGACTTTATAACTCACCCTGATCCAGCCCCCTGCTATAGGCAGGGACATCTTCCACCAGAGCTCTCCTCCAGGTGGAATAACCCCAACTCTCTGAGCCTTTCCTCATAGCAGAGGTGCTCCGGCCCCTGAGCATCCTCATGGATGAATCCTCCAACAGCTCCATGTCCTTATGTCAGGGTCCCCAGCACTGCACACACTGCTGCAAAGAGCATAGTAGAGGGGCAGAATCCCTCTGTGCCCTGCAGGTCACACACCTTTGGCTGCATCCCGAGATACAATCAGCCTTCTGGGCTGCATCCCCCAAACCTGTGCAGGACACTGGGAAAAGGGGCTCTGGATACCCTTACAACACAAATGGGATGCACCAAACAAGCGGTCCAAGGCATCCATCTGAGGTATTCCAGCTTGGGGAGCTTTGCCATGACTTTCCATCCTCCCCAAAGGGACCTCAGTGGGAATAAGCACCCAAGCACAGCCGGAAAGCAGGCGGCGGCTGAACAGAGGCCCTCAGTCCGTGGCTCATGAATCCATCTGTGAGCACAGGCAGGTCACAATGCACGGCCCATGCCCGAGCTGCCTGCATTGCCCTTGTTCTGCCTGTTTATCCATCATTTGCATTGTGCCTTGTGGCCGTTGGCTGCGCTGACTCAGCACCCGCAGCCCCATGTCCCCACGCAGCGACCTCCCGGGCATCCAGCGCCATCCAGGCCCTGCTCCTGAGCCAGCTTTTGGGATAGCATCCGCACAACCTCGGCCGCACCGGTGCGTGCAAAGGAAACACGGCTTTCCTTTGGGAACGTGGGATCTCACTGTGATCCTCAGCGCAAGAAGTGACCCCACCTCCCGTGGGAATGACTCAGTTGGAAGCAGAGATGGAGGTGAAGGAGCGAGGTTGGAGGTGACTCAGCCCGGCAGGAATGGCAGGAATGTACCTGCCCAGGGATATCACACACAGGTATAACAGGTCCAGGCGTTCTCTGCTCCTCTGGGAAGCAGGGAGAGACCCTGCAGGGATCGGATGTTCCTCCGAGATTTTGCAGCATCTCACACCTGCGTTTCCCAAGTGGGATGAAATGGGAGAAGCTTCAGATTGCACCTGAGTGAGGCAAACAGGCGCTGCAAGGCTGCTGCCCCTGCACCTCGAAACGCTGCTCTGACCCCAAACCACCCAAACAGCCTGAAAAACACTTAAATACTGCGAAAAACACTCAAATACAATGAAAAACACTTAAATACCCTCGAAAACACTCAAATACCATGAAAAATACTTAAATACTACAAAAACCACTAAAATAGCCTGAAAAACACTTAAATACTATGAAAAACCACTAAAATACCCTGAAAAAAAAACACTAAAATACCCTCAAACCCACTTAAATACTCTGAACATTGGGGTTGCTCAGCCTGGAGAAGAGAAGCTGCGTGGAGACCTCAGAGCAGAAAGGATGTGCTGATGACACCACGAGGGTCCTCTCCATAGGTGACCGATGCCATCGTGCTCAGTCCCCTTACAGATGGACCCCCAAGACCTCCTTTATGGCACAAATAGGGCCGGGAGCCCTGAGGCCAAGGGGACACAGACCAGGGCAGCAGTGTGAAGGCAGATGGAAGGCAAACATTCCATAGGGAAGAGCAGGGAGCTCCGTGCTCTGCTCACGCTCCACAACACTGAACCGATTCTGCTTGGCTGCAAAACAAATCCAGGGCTGGGCAGGGCCAAGCCTGGAACACTTTGAATGCATGGAGCAAAGGAGCAGAGCGGGAAGAGCCAGGAAGCCAGTGTATGGGATTGGCTGGAGCAACACCCGGACCCCACCGCAGCCCTTGGGGTGTTACAACAGCCCCTGGAGCTGAGGACCCGTCAGGGAAGCTGATGCAAGAAGGGGAATTTGGGCAGGGAGAAGGGAATGGGTTTCCTGGGATGGTTTCTATTCTGGGGTCCTGTTGCAAGGGTTTCCTGGCTGCAATGCTGTGATGCTGCTGCCTTTCACAACAGCGGCCCCAGGAAAACGCCCTTGGCAATGGGGTGGCCCAGCTTCTCCTCTGGGCAGCCCCTGCAAGGGTTGGCATGGATCCTCATCATTCCCCCGACATAGGAAAGGTAATGGGAGCCATTCATCCCTCTGGGGGGATGCACCGGAGATGAGTGCAGGTCTCCAGGGATGCAGAGATGTGGTCCATGGTCTGCATGCTGTGAACTCCTACTCAGAGCCCAGGCAGTGCTACCAACCAGCAAAACAAATAGGAGGATCATAGGATCATGGATTCAACCTTGGAAAAGACTGAGAGCATCCAGGCCAACCATTCCCAGCACTGCCAAGGCCACGCATGGCACTGAGGGCTTCAGCTACACAGTGTGTGACTGCAGCACTGCCCTGGGCGGCTCCAAAGCTGAGCACCCTTTGGGCAAGGAATTGTTCCTCAGCTCCATCCAACCCTGCCCTGGTGCAGGTTGAGGTCGTTTCCTCTTGTCCCATCCCTTGTTCCTTGGGAGAAGTGACCGACCCAGCTCATATAATGATATAAATAAATACATTTATACATATATAAATAAAACCCCTTTCCTTCTCCCATCACAACAAAGTTCACCGCATCCATCAGGGTTATTTCCTGGTCCCCGGGGCTGACATCCCTGCTCGGATGAAGGCACAAACTCCACCTTCAGGCTCCCTTCGTGGTTACCCCTCACTTTCTGCCACCATTTACAAGCACAGCGTGGCCCTGGAGCACAGAGCTGCTGCTGGAGCATCACTGGACCCTGACGTCAGGGCGCGAGGAGGCAAACGGCTCGAGGCCAGGGGAAGGGAAGCTTTCTGTCTAGGAAAGGCTGGGCTGTGAAAGGAGCCCTTCTTCAACGCTCGCCAGGAGCCCCGGCATGGAACAAGACCAGTCTTTGAATGGCTCGGCGGGATGCCAGCCCGCCCGGCCAGAGCCCGCCGGAAAAGCCTATCCGCAGCCTGGCTCCAGAGGCAAGGATACATCCCAGGGCCTTGCTCCGGAGGTAAGGATACATCCCAGTGCCTTGTTCCAGAGGCAAGGATACATCCCAGTGCCTTGCTCCGGAGGGAAGGATACATCCCAGGGCCTTGCTCCGGAGGTAAGGATACATCCCAGGGCCTTGCTCCAGAGGCAAGGATACATCCCAGGGCCTTGCTCCAGAGGTAAGGATACATCCCAGTGCCTTGCTCCAGAGGCAAGGATACGTCCCAGTGCCTTGCTCCAGAGGCACGGATACATGCCAGTGCCTTGCTCCAGAGGCACGGATACACCCCAGTGCCTTGTTCCAGAGGCAAGGATACATCCCAGTGCCTTGCTCCAGAGGCAAGGATACATCCCAGTGCCTTGCTCTGGAGGTAAGAATACATCCCAGTGCCTTGCTCTGGAGGCAAGGATACATCCCAGTGCCTTGCTCCAGAGGCAAGGGTACATCCCAGTGCCTTGCTCTGGAGCCACAGACAAATCCCAGCACCTTGCTCCAGAGGCACGGACACATCCCAGGGCCTGGCTCTGGCTTTCCTGGTGTCCCACCGTGTTTGCCTTGCTGCCTGCATGGAGGCCAAGGCCAGTACAGCAGCTGGATGCGGGGCTGCAGGCAGCAGTGCTGTCCCTCTCTCCAGCATCCCTGCAGCCCCCTTCAGACACTGGAAGCTGCTCTGAGGTCCCCACACAGTTTCTCTTCTCCAGGCTGAGCAGGCCCAATGTTCTCAGCCTGGCTCCATATGGGAGGTGCTCCAGGCTCTGAGCATCCTCATGGCCTCCTCTGCACTTGCTCCAACAGTTCCATGTCCTTATGCTGGGGCCAGCAGCACTGCACACAGTGCTGCAGGGGAGGTCTCATCAGAGCAGAGGGGCAGGATCCCCTCCCTGAGCTGCAGGTCAAGATACATTTAGAAGATGCGCAACACGTTCCAGCTCAGTAAAGCCCAAATGATCTTGAAACAAGGCTTCTTCTGGTATGTGGGTCTTCTGCATGATGCCAGGACACCGAAACACTTGACGTGGTGAGACAGGGATGGGAATAGCAAAGACCATCCAACACCTTCCTTTGTGGGGTGAGCTGGGCTGCATTGCACAAAGAGCACTTTACGCCACCCAGCTTTCACAACTCTCCTGTTTCCCTCACATTTGTTCCCCAAAACACCACTAACCACTGACCTCCAGAGATGAGCAGATAGGAGATGATGACCTCGCAGGCCCTCTGGTACCTCTGGTCAGGGCTGCTCACTAGAAAGTAGAAATTAAGCCTCTCCCTTGGTTGTGGTGGGTGGCAGAAGCCAAATTGCCTCTTCCCACCGCTTTATAATTCCTCTTCAGGCTGAAAAGGGAACCAAACATCATCAGAGCAGGGCTGAGGATGAGTTCAGGCTGCTCTGAACTCACTGCCCTCAGCCTGCAAGGCCAAGTCCCCATCAGCGCAGGACTGGGTGTAGTTTAGTAGGAGGAAGAGGTTTTATGGGATGCATGAGGTTTTATGGGGTGTATGTGGGCTTCACATGGGGAGACATCCTGTGGGGCACTGGCAGGGCTCAATGTGGGGATAATGGGCTAACACCTCCTGCAGAACCCTCTCTGCCCTTGCCCATGGGTGCTGTGGGGAGCAGGACACCCCTTGGGCACCCTATGGGGAGCAGGACACTTGGGGCTCCACCAGAGCTGTGCCAGGACGACGGTGCCATCTCCTGGCATTGCCAGGCTGGTCCCCATGTCCCCGCGGTCACAGCTCAGAGCAGCAGGGACCAAGGATGCTCCTCTCTGCAAAGGGCCAGAGCTGATGTTCAGGTGGGGAAACTGAGGCAGGGAGCAGGGGCAGCCCATAGGCACCTACAGCACCTATAGTGCCCTTGGCTGTGACATTTCATCCCCAGCCTCCTCCAGTGCCCTGTTGAACATTAACTCCCAGCGAGCAGCAATGGGGCAGGGAAGCAGAGAGGAAAGAGGCAGCACAGGGCTCCAAGTTCTGCCTCCTTTAGACCCAAAGTAACCTTCTCTTACTCACTGGAGTGGGCAGGAATGAGACCATTTCCCTATCCACATCTAGGAAGAAATCCTTGTTTTCCTTCATCCCATGTACATAACGAGCGGATCCATGGCTCAACAGATGAACTGCAAGAAATAAGCTCCAGGAAAACAAGCTTTTCAGTTGAGGCTGGAACCAAACAGGCGGCTTTTGGATTCTCTGGGAAGAGCTCCAGGTCAACCTGGGAATGCTGCTGAAGTAGGGAATGTCACGCTCAGGTTCTGCCCTCCGTTCAACTTCCCTGGCTTTGCTTCAGGGCTCTTTCCTAATGGAAACCTGCTTCCAAACAAACCGAGTGCTCCCTGCCCAGTACTGGAGCCTGTCCGAAAGGCATGGTGTTAATTGTCACATTGGAATGTTTTGACATTCAGAAGTATTCCCCCCCTCTGGAATTACATCCAGCTCCTCTAAAAACCTGGATCCCTTTCTTGAGGAACGGACATTGTGCGGATAGGGAGTAATTACATTGCAGAGCCAAACAATTCACCTCTGCCCTGATTGAAATCAACAGCAGAATCCGTCCCCTTACCGGGATGCAGATGGATCCCCAGGGAGCACTTGCAGGGAACTGTTTTCGCGCATGAATAATACAGCACCAGGTATTCTTTATTTGCTTTGCTTCTCAAACCTGCTTTAAAGCTGAGAGGAGCTGGTCAGAAGCCACAGGACTCTTCCCTATGCAGATGAGACAAGTGCCTGTGCAATGCAGCCGCTGTTAAGCCACTGCTTCCTCTGCATGAGAAGGGCTGCCCCATTGGGAAACCCACCTCTGCTGTGCTGGCTGCTCAGTGGGATGGCCAAGAACTCCCCCTCCAGTCATTCCTGGAATGCCACTTCTGTGCCTGCTGCAAACAACCGAGACATTATCCCCTGCTATGGATCTGCTGCTGTCATACATTGGGTTTGGGGCAGAACGGGTCAGATCATCATAGTTCTTTGGCAGGCACGCAGGGTGTAACTACTGAATCCACCTGCAGGTACCTCATGGGTGGGAAGAGAGATCCCCTCCCTTTAGCCAGCTCCCTGGACCATCTCCATCCTGGTTTTACATGGATTTGCTTCCACCTCTCCACAAGCTTCCCAATAACCAACCTCTGCTTTTCCTGTCTCACTGCTTCCTGCTATTCATCCCCTAGGCCCAGGGTCCAATTCTTACCATTAACTATCACCAACAAGCCCCATTATCCAGACACGATGAGGTTTTGATGTGGTTTTAATCAGTCCTAATACATAGTGGCACATTGCACTGGGTGGGAAGGAGTTACCACAGCTTTGCTGCTCCTCAGTTAGCTCTCCTCTGACATCGGTTCTGGTTCCTTGTGGTCCATAGCCTGCTTGGCCACAATAGAAAGGAGTTTGCCTTCCCCTCTGACACTCACACACTGGTGGCTTTGGTGTTTCTATAGGAAAAGATAAAGAACATGGAGATTCAGTGAGGTTTGGGGGGGGAATGGGCCCAGCAGAGCCTTAAGCAGCAATGCACGACAATAAATCATCTCATCCATCCCTAAGGGCATATCCTGATCAATTACAGCAAACACAAATCAAACCACAGGCAGGGACCTCTGTTACTGTGACACAAAGAGGGGAAGAGCCATTCCTGACTCATGCAGGGAATGAGGATTTGCTCAAGGACAGTGTCACTTTGTCACCGCAGAGTAACAACAGGGTCTGCCCTAACTCAATCCATCAGTCCTGGGCGATGGTCTGCACTTTGCTTCCAACAACTAGCAAGGAAATGCTTGGGTCAGAGCTGGTTACTAGAAATCCTGGGCAGCAATGAGCCTGAAGAGGAGCCAGGTGATGAAACAAAGCCCAGACCTCAGCTGGATACGTGGATGCTGGGATGCTGAAGGAAATACGGGGCAATTAGCACTGCTATTATAGTTTGTGGAGTGCTCCCTCCATTTCCCAGTAGCTAAATGGGGAAATCTAAGCATGCTTTACATAGACTCACAGAATGGAAGGGACCTTAAGATCATTCAGTCCCAAACATGGGCTGGAACACTTCCCATGGCTCATGCAACCTCTGCATGTATTAGGAACGGCTGTTTAATATCCCAAGGTTTAATCCCAAGGTTTCATTCCTCAGTGATGTTCAGAGCTTCTGTTCTGTTTCTATCTAAGCACTGGAATCGTTTTCCCCTCGTTAGATCTGTGCACATAACTCAAGAGTGTAACAGGGCAGTGAACACCAGCACCACCACTGCTGGCACACGATAACCTTCGGGCAAAGGGAAAACAAAACCAACACAGCAGTAGAACCATTGCATCCCCATCCCACCTCAATCCTCTCTGTGACAACTAAGACAAAACTACAGCTTTACTCAGGAGCTCGTTACAAACAGCTTGGAGGGGAAACCCAACCCAAACGGTGCTACTTAGGGATGCTCTTAAGGAGGGCGTCAGGACAGCAGCTTCTCTAAAGTCCTTCCGTTTCTCTATCATGAGATGTAGGGGAGACACTTCTCTTTTCCTTGGAAACGCCTGGCAGTAACAGGGAATGCCATGAGATGTCAGTGTGCTCCAAGCTGTAGGACACAGCTTGGTTTGCTTTGGGAGGCAGAGAGCAAAACCCAGCAGCTTCCTTCCGTGCAGCTTCAGGGGTCTCAGAGCGTGATCAGTTGCCCAGAAGGATGGTAAATGTGGGACACAACAACCCCTGCAATGTTCCACGCTTGGGGAATTGTGGCTGGAAAAGACTCATGGGAAAGGAGCTGGGGGTGCTGACTGATGGAGCTGAGCGTGAGCAGCTTGTGCCCAGGCAGCCGGGAAGCCTTCAGCATCCTGGGTTGGATCAGCACCAGGGCTGGATCAGCATCAGGGCCAGGGCAGGGATTGTGCCCCTGTACTGGGCACTGGTGAGGCTGCACCTTGAGTCCTGTGTTTGGTTCTGGGCCCCTCGCTACAAGAGAGACATTGAGGTGCTGGAGCAGGGCTGGAGAAGGGCAATGGAGCTGGAGCAGGGCCTGGAGCACAGTGTGATAGGGAATGGTTGAGGGACCTGGAGGCTCAGATGGGGAAAAGAAGGCTCAGGGGGGACCTGATCGCTCCCTACAAGTGCCTGAGAGGAGGATGGATCCAGGAGGGAG
Source organism: Forpus xanthops (assembly GCA_032466535.1). Lineage (NCBI taxonomy): Eukaryota > Metazoa > Chordata > Aves > Psittaciformes > Psittacidae > Forpus > Forpus xanthops. Next base: position 12,578 of record JASSUY010030904.1, on the reverse strand, counting down.
CTGGGTTCTGCTCCCAAGGAACAAGGGATGGGACAAGAGGAAAACAGCCTCAAGCTGCCCCAGGGAAGGGTTGGACGGAGCTGAGGAGCAATTCCTTGCCCAAAGGGTGCTCAGGCATTGGAACTGCCCAGGGCAGTGCTCCCTGCAAGTGTTCACACACCGTGGAGACAGAGTCCTCAGTGCCATGGGGCAGTGGTGGCCTTGGCAGTGCTGGGGTAAGGGATGGCCTGGATGATCTTCAGGCTCTTTCCCAACCTGGCTGATTCCATGATTCAATGAGCAGAGCTCGCAGGGCACCTGGAAGGCAAGGAAGAAAGAGAAGGTCTTTGCAGGGAGAAAGGGCAGCTCTGAGTGGGCTCCAACACAAGAGCAGTGTTTAGGGCAGTGAAACAGGGCAGGAGTTAGATGGGGCCACTGTTAGCACCAAAGATCCATAACTGGACACTGAGTTTCTAACACCGGTACCTTGCAAAAGTCACTGCCTGGTTTTGCCATGGGCCATAATCCTGCAGGATGCTGAGTGCCTTCTCAAGGGCACTGTAAGCTTTGTGGCCAAGGCTGTTATAGAACCTTGCTTTGGTCATCCCCAAGCACTTGGAAAGGCCACAGATGTGTTAAACCAAAGCAGTGACCTTAGAGCACAGCCCTAGGAGCTCCTTCACCAAGCACCAGCATTAGGCTGAAAGTGCCAGCCAGAATCCCCACTGCAGGAGCTGGGGCTTGGGGACTGGAGCTGGACCTAGCTCAAACCTAGCCCTGGAAGTCAGTGCTAATTGACTTCTCTATAGATCTAATGAATGCTGCACTGCTCCATTGGGGCAGTGGCTTTTTGTAGCCTAGAGAGTGCGACTATTCCTGCATTGCCATAACAGAGAAAGGTTTCCTTTCTGCCTCTATTATTTGGAATGCAGAGGAATAAACCATCACAGGAGTCGCTTTGGCTGCTGCAGCACTGGAGCAAAACACAGTGGTGCATCCTGCTGCTCCCCCAGTGCAAAGTGTATGCCAGGGCCTTAGTGACAGCGCTGTGGAAGCTGGCAATGGAGGGACTTGTATTCACATGCAGAGTATGGAAACCTGCTGCCTCCTGAAGGGATGCGCTCGCTCTGTTCCTTCCACCCACTGCTTGGTATTATCACGTTCACAGGAGCGAGGAGTACCCGAACACACAGAGCTTTGAGGAAGGCTACAAGCACCACCTACACCTGGCTGCAAACGTCAACAGGAATCAAGAAGATCATTTCCTATGCAAGCAAAGGCTTCAAAGCGAGCCCCCCTCCTGTTTGAAATCAAAGGGAAATGCTGCTGCTGACTGCATGAGGCTCTGGAAAGACACAGCTGGGATAAACAAAGGGATGCAAATTTCCCTCGGCATCCAGCTCTCTTTCATTAGGTGGCTTGAATCTGACAACCCTGAATGCCTGCATCTTCATTTACTTGAAGCTGAGATGGCTTTGTGTGATTGCCACACTCCAGGGCAGGGTTGCCAAACTCTAGGCTGGCAAACCCCAGGTTTTGGCTTGTGCTGGGGTAAGGGAAAGCTTCTTTTCAATGCCAGGGTTTGCGTTTAGATTTTGAGCTACTTTAGGGATTCAACACCAGAAAAGATCAGGAAAACGGAGCTTTTTAGCACTCGAGTTCATTGAATCACAGAAACAATCAGGTTGGAAAAGACCTTTATGGTCATCAAGTCCAACCTTTACCCCAGGACCAAGTTTCTCCACTTTCACCCATTTGCTGTGATGCTGATACAGTGATGGCAGAGGCTGGCATCACAGTTGTCCTCCTGCTGCTTTTGGAAGAGGAATGGCTTCTGAAAAGCATTGTCTCAGACCACCTTGACAAGGGTCTGGCTGTGATTCCCCAGTGTTGCTCACCTACACACAACAGCATTGCCCTGATTTCAGCTTGGGCTGATCACTCTGCTAATCCAACCCTGCTTGCAGAGCCTGAGGGCTGCTTCAGAGCCTGCAGCATCCCCTCACCCAGCTGGGATGGGACTGCAGCCCTTCTGCTCCTCTCTGATGTGTCCTGATCCCTTTGATGTGGCTGAGCGAGCCCTGATAGGGACTCGCAGCCTCTGGCGCTCACGCTGGGAAAATTAAACTTCCCAGATCTCGAGAACACACAGCATGGAAAAACGTGTGGAAAATGGAGCTGATGAGGTCATTCAGGTTGTTTCCTTACAGGCAGCTTCAGCCTGGATGGCTGGTGAAGGAGCGTGCCTGAGAGTCCTCTTTCACTGAGGGGGATTTCAGCATCTACTGAAACCCCAAAGCCCTTCTCTACTTATGGACCAGATCTGATGCTTCATGGGCAGAACCCAGATTTTACCTTACTTTTATTTTACCTTTTTTTCTACTTCTGTCTCCAAGCCTTTGTAAATCTATCACTGTCCCTTAACGGTTCATTCCTTATGGACCTTTCCTGCTCATTCCACCCACACAGATCCCAATACCAGCAGAGCTGGAGCATCCTGTAGTCCTGGTTCCTTCCACTCCATCCTGGCTGAGCTTCTGAGCTCTGCAGGGATTAAAGCCCAGCAGCTTTTCAGAGCCTTCATGGGTAGAAAGTCAAAAGCCATGCAACTCGCTTTAAAGAAACCCTATTCCATTTGACTGTGGGGAAAAGTGGGAATTGCAGTGGGGCCCACGCTGCCTGCCCCATGTGGACCTCAGCGTGAGGATGGGGAAGGGCGTAATCCTACAGCTACAAGGCCCTGCTGACCTGTTCTAAAGGAGCTGGTATCAGTTCAACTGTCCCTGGAGCTCCAGAGAATTAATCATTCCAGGTATTCCCATATGCAGATGACTTCTTTGGTTGGAGTGGAGATTTGTGAGAGGAATCCCGTTCCAAAGCAGCTTTTCAGGATGTTATCACAAAGAGCCTTTAAAGCCATGGCCATTTAATTAACTTTGAGGGGTTTTCTATCTGTTATTTGGCAAAAGGGGTTCATTTTTTACTTTAATAAGAACTGGAAGAATGGTTTTGGTAGAAGTGTGAAACAGATGCAGAAAGTTCTCCAAATTGGGTATTTTTGTCACAGCAGGAGCCTAACGTGAACAGGCAAAAGCTGTCAGGAATGGGACTAATAAACTGCACCCTTTTCCTAATCTATTCCCATTATTGGGCCAAATCACAGCGTTCATCCCTGATTCTGTAGGATGTGGGGAACTACAGCATTTGTCTAAGAAAGGAAGGATGAAGGCGTGGGAAAAGGGTCCTTGGAGCTGAACAGGGCACACAGGACAAGGGGAGAGAGGATGTGCTTTGGGATGGGACTTATAATGAACCCCCAATGATGCTCCATGGGGTGGAGCTATTAAATCATTTCCATACCAGATGTAGGTGATACAAACTCAACCTCCCCTTTGTGTGGGCAATGTGCTCTTCTTGTACCCCAGCACACCTCTGGTGGGGACGTGCTCTGTGGATCAGGAGCCTGTCTAAACACTAAAGCTGTTCAGGTAAATACCAGCGGATGCTCTGTCCTGTTGGCAAATAAAAGCCTCTATTTCACATTAGTGTGGCAAAGAGGAACTGTGTTTAAACACTGCCTTCCCCTGGAAAAGAAATAACAAATACAAATGGTACAGTGAACTCGTGGGGAAACGCTCCTGCTGAATTGCTGCACCTCTGATCAGCATCACCTCTGAGCTGGGCCATGGGGATCCAGGGGCTAAAGGAAACCTGGACAAGGGATGTAGGGACAGGATAAGGGGTGGTACAGGGCCTTGAGAGCCTCTAAACCTCCTCCTGCCTGCTAAAGGTTACCTGTTCCACGGTGAGGCTCTTCCAGGGGCTCAGGACTGCTGCTGGGCTGCAAAGCCATGGCCACAGAGGGTGAAGGACATGGAGCCTGAGCTCTCCTCACCCCTTTTCCCCATGGCTGCTGCCAGCTCCGCTCTTTCCATGTGTTTGATAAGCACTAGAGGGCTGCAGAGAACTGCTTTTGCAGCTGCAGGCACTGACATTCAAGCAGGTTCTGCTCCCTAAAGGAAAACAGACAAGAAGGATGTGGAGACATGATGGTTTGGTTTTCCTTACCTGGAAAGAGGAGATCGGGGTGTTGAGATGCAAGCAGTCACGAAGCAGTGCCCATGGTGGCTCACATCTGGCTGGGAAACAAGAGATGGGGGTTCTGTTCTTAAATCACAGAACAGTTCAGGTTTGCCCCAACCCAACCCCTCTGCCCAAAGTGGGATCCATTCAGTGCAGTGTTCTGCTGGGTTTTGAGCATCACCAAGGACACAAAACAGACTCTCTGGACAACACCTTCCAGTGTTGAAGAGAGCTGTTTAGGAAAGAAAAAACACAAAGAAAAGCTTTCTCTGTGTGTAAATGGAGTCCCTGCATGTCAGTTTGTGCCCATTGCCTCTTGTCCTGGTGTTATCATCCCTGAGTCTGGCTCTGTCCTCTGGCTGTGGCAACAGCAGTGCTTTGATTACAAGGCAACTACGTGACAGGATAACACTCTACTGAATTAAAAGAGAAAACCAAGACAGGCTTGATGCATCAAGTTCAAGCAGGGAGGCTTGTATAGAAAGGACCTGACTATAATAGGGAGATTGACCCTCTCTGTCCCAGACACTTATCCTCTCTGATGCCTTCTTCTAGCTTGCAGCCTTCATTTATTCTGCAGCCCCTCAGCTCCCTCCTCCTGGTCCCTGGCAGAGCTCCTGTGTTATCCTCTGATCCATGCACTGTTTTTTCCCTTTGCAGCTCCTTCCTGAGCACATACACAGCAAATGCAGCTTGTGTACAACACAACCACATCCGTATCCCTTTTTAATACCTTTCTAAGGGCACTCCTCTGGGCTTCTGCTTTCTCCTGAGTTTTGTTTTATTATCAGGAAACTCTGGTTCCCCATGACTGGTTTAGTGCCTGAAGTCATCAATACAAGTATAAAGCCAAACAAAGCTTGGCTTTGATGGACTCCAGCATCACTCACTGCGAGCTGCTCCCCTCAAACCCACACAACCAAAATGCCACTTGGGAGATTGAACCTCTTTCCTTCGCAATGGTTTGGGAGTAGGACCAAGTGCAGGTAGACCACAAAGGCTGACTGGTAGGGAAAGAGCTTGTGTCATCCCAGATGAGCATCATAAAAACCCAGGCAGGAGACGCACTTCTGTTCCTTCTTTTCCTGCTGGTTTGCAGCCACCTTTACTCCTGAATACTTGAAAATCTGGCCTGGAAAGCTTTGGAAAGAACCCCCTCCATGTACAGAAACACTTTTCCTTGGTTAAAAGTGTAATTAGACAGACACAGCAGGACAGAATGTACAGCGCAATTATGCAAACATAAGTCACCGAGGCCAGCGTCTGCTCTTCAGTCAAGACAGACATCTCCCCCTGCAATAACCTCAAGTAATAGAGGCTGATGAATAATACAAGTTTCCTATATTTGCTTTAGGGTGCAATTCCCCCATCTGCAGAGGGTCAGCTCAAGAGCTGTGCTTTACAGAAGTCTTATTTAATACCTATAAATAAGACATAAGTGATGCGTGGCCTCGCACTGTTCCTTTACACGGGGGTGAAGTGCAGCCTTATGAAATCTTGGTCTCAGCACGTCCCTTCTCCTTGAGATCCTGTTCAATACCAAGTGGGTAATAATCTATTGCATTTCTCTCTCTGCTGTCACTGTATTTTCAGTAAGTCAGTTCATACTGGGCTGCTGGCAACCAACTTTATCTACGCAATAAAACCCCCCATAAATCTCCGTACTTCATTCCCAGCTTAAATATTAGAGCACTATAATCAATAATGGATAAATTGATGCTATAGAGGAACATTCAAATCCCCTAATACCCATTTTCCTGTTTTCTTCCTCTATGAGAAAGCAAAAATACATGGTCATTTTCTGGCTGTTGACTTTGATTGCCAGTTTTGATTGTTTCTCCTCTTTCCTGTTAGTTCTTTTCTCCACTGAGGGGATGGCAAAAGGAAAAGAAGGGGAAAAAGCCAATGAAACAGAGGAAAAAGTGCAACTGAAAGCAAAGAAAAAGGGTCAGTTTTAATAGGCAGACCTTACAGGTTGCCTTATTTTTCCACTCTCACAATAAGAAACCAGAGTACTTCTATAGAGACAAACTGCTGCTTCCATCAGGAAACAGCCTCCTGGCAAACTATTTACCAGCAATCAGGCTTGTAGCACACTAAAGCTTGTGATGGAGGGTGGAACATGGGTTTCTGAACTGCTCGCCCATTCTCCTGGAAGTGGCAACATTAAAGCTTTGGGTCCTCCAGCCCCTTCCCTTCAATAGTCTTTCTCTTGGCAAAACTACTCTGAAACATCCTTTCTTTCCTTCCTGTGCCACCAGATGGCACGTACACACCATGGAAGGGGCCGTGGGTCAGCACAGGACAGCCTGGCCCTAGATGGGGGTGAGACCCCCGTGGGCAACGCCTTGGAGAGGTTGATGCTGGAATGAAGCTTTTCCTCTGCAGCAGGAAGAGGCTCGAAGGGAAATATCTGTTCATACCAAGAGACCATGAGCCCCTCCAGGACAGATCCCCTGTGATTAACATGAGAACAGAAGAGGGTTTTCATTCAGGTTGATGATCATCCCGTACCAAAGATGTTTTCCCCCACCCTAGTGTGAAGTGTTCTTACTCGCTGCAGTGATTTGGGGCTTGGGATGGCTGCAACCAGCCAGAATTCCCAGCTAATCTGAGCCAGATCCATGAGAAATATCCTTGAGCCCAGGCTGTCCTCTAGTTTAAATTCACATTTACCTGATGCTCTGCAGTTTCCAAGGGAGGGAAGTCGCAGTGTACAATACCTGAGCACAAGGAACGGTGTGAGGATGATGTCAAAGCCTTTTGCTCCCCCTTGGAGCTGTGAAGGAATGCAGAGAGGAGATGGGCAGGGAGAAGCAGGGCTGGCATTCCTGTCTCTGCTCACTGCTGAACAGCAAGAAGAGGTCAAGATATCCATCAGTCAGCATCCTACCACAGTCTGGGGTTTGCTTACTGGAAACACTCCCTTTCAGCATCTTTCTTTTGTGCCTGACATACACTAAATGCAACCTCCAGCATTTCTGGAGGTACTTAATTATGTTTGTCTCATTTATGTTGATTATGGGGTTTTTGTTGGGTAAGAAAGCAGAGGAATGCCTCCCACTGAGAGCAGCTCACTGTTAGATCAGCACCGCTTCCCAGAAAGGCTTCTTCTTCTCCCAGTGCTAAAGATGCTAATGCTGTCCTGAAGCAATGGAAGGCTCCTCCAGAAATACCCCTTTGCTTTCTCTGTTGCTGGCCACACACTGATAGAGGGAGCACTTGTGATGCTCATTCTTCTCAGTGTTTATGGCTTGGCCCCAAGGTCGTTCTGCTCTTCCTACTCTAAGGAAGACTCAGCCCTGGCTTTCCTTGAGCGATGCTCATTGAAGGGTCCCATAAAGGGGCTTCAGCATCTTTTCCCAGGAGGATTTCCCCAAAGCAATAATGCAACTCCCCTAATTGCAAATGAAGGCTGTCATTGCCTCACTGGCTACAGAGCACACCTATGGAGCTTTGCAATACATGGAAGTATCCCCACTGCCTTCTGCCTGTTACCTCCTGCTGGATTCCCAATCTGAGGAATCCAAACACGTGCTGACCCTGAGTCTGCATAAGGGATAGCAGCCCTCATGTCTTACATACAGCGTGATGCATAACATCTTACTGCATTTGTTTTCCTGTTACTTGCTTTTGTAGTGTACAAGCATCATGGTGTTGGTTTACTCCACCAGCTGAGCTGTTACCCCCTAATCCCTTCCTGCATTGACACTGAATAGCCAGGTATTGCCCTCGTTAAAGCAGCAAGAAAGATGCCTAATCTTGGGACCTCGGGAATGTCTATGCGAGTGGGGGAGGCAGGGGTCTGCTCATGAATGATGAATGTGATGTTGTAGCCATGCAAATGTAACCTAATGAGCTTCACACTAACTAAACCCCTCAGTTGTTATGGCAGTGATTCATTGGTCTCCTTTCCCAGGACTCACTTGGATTTTGGGGATGGAACTGATTTATTTGAGGAGGTGGAAGTGGGCGATCGGGTGCCTTTATGGATCCTGGAGCTTCGAGCCATTTGTGCAGCCTACACACAAGATAGGATTCAGGGGTTGAATACACACAGGGATCTGGTTCTAGCCAAACTTTCCTGGGCTCCTATAGGAATAACTAAGAAATAACCAGCACTGGGAAATCTTCCCTGCCTTCAGGTTATTGTACAGCTATCAGGGCTACCACAGAACTGTGCAGGTTGGGAAACACCTTTAAGATCATCGAGTCCAATGTGAACCCAGCACTGCCAAGGCCACCACTAAACCATGCACTAAGTGCCTGTATCAATCAGATGCAGCTCACAGATGATGATTTGGAAATAGGTCGCCCATAGACATGGTGAATGCCCCATCCCTGGTGGTGTTCAAGGTCAGGTTGGACAGAGCCTTGGGTGACATGGTCCAGTGTGAGACATCCCTGCCCATGGTAGGGGCTGGAACTGGATGTTCTTAAGGTTCCTCTCCACCCAAAACCATCTATGATTAAAACCATGGGTGCTCAATTAAAGACCAGGAGAGGCTGAGGTGCTGCATCGCCCTTCACCCATCTCCAGCTCTTCCTTCTTTCCTTCACCAAACCTGCAAAAGCATTGCCCAAAGGAATTTGAACCCAAAAGCTGCAGATGTCATTTCTCTCCCTGTGTAACCTTTATGGCTCTGTTGAATGGTGTTCTGCAGAGCTACTGCTTGAGGAGAAGTCACTGGATTGGTTTTTGCACCTCTGTCTCCTGTCAGGAAGATGCTGGAGTGAATTCCCCTTGGATACCTCAGTGAAATCCCGCTGATTGTTGCTACGTTTTCTCCACTCAGAGCACGGGCAAAGATTGTGCCATGGTACTGATAAGGCCAGATCAGCTTTTACCTCTACGTGCCTGGCTTCGGCTGTGCTCGGTGCCTTTCCATTTCCACCAGGAACAAAACCCGCCAACGAGGCATCGGAGCATCACATTGGGATAACGGGGTCGAGGTCAGCCTGTTGGCTGTTTTCCTGCAGAGATAAACCATGCTGGGTGGTGTTTGCCATGATCAGAAGCTTTCACTTATGGACAATGGAGCAGAGAGAGGGAGCAGGTCTGTATGCGGGATACTGGTCATCTGAGTGCAACAAAGCCTCACTGCCATAGTCCCACTTCTCTCCCAATGTACCCTGTTGGAGCTCATGCTCTGGTTCCCATGTCTTGGCCCAGCACCTCACCCACGGTGGATGCAACCTCAAACAAATCATGGTGAAAGGGAGTTTATAGCTGGGAAACCACCAAGCAATTGGGTTTGGGTTCTTTTTCCTGCTGTCCCTCTGGAGCTGCCCAAGAGAGGAGCTGGCAGATGCCTCATGGGAGACAGGAACAGGACGGATTGTGTCCCGGTGTCAGAGCTCTCGTGATGAACAGCCAGTGATCCTCCTTCCCTTCACCTGATAGAAACGATGCCAGGCAATTACTGCAATTGAGTGTGAAACTGTGTTGAGGACGGACTGCCTGATGTGATGCTGTCCATGCTGGAAGGCAGCTCCTTACCTTCTCCTCCCAGGGCCATTGCATTGGGTGGTGAGGTGAGACCTCATCTCACAGCTTCTTCCCTGAAGTGTTGGTTGGAATCCGGCTGCAGCTCCTTGTGGCTCAATCAAGACCAGGAGGAAGATTTACTCATTCCATAAGCTGTCAATCCCAATTCCGCTGAGCTCCGGGAAAGCCTGGAGAGAGCATCCATGCTGTGCTTTTAACTGCCCCAGCTCCTCTGCCATAGGGGTTCTGTGATGCACCAGGTGGAATGCAGTAATCCATGTCCTGTAAGGATGCGCTCATCAAGGCTGTTACTAGACCAGGAAAAACTGAGAATGAGAGCAAGAATTCCCCCAAAGTGGCATTTGCCCTCACTTCCTGGGAAATGGAGAGGAAAATAAAAAGGGGGAAAGGCTGACATTAGAAAGACTGAAGCTGCTGAAATCAGAGCTGCAAGAGGCTGGGTCCACGCAGGAGCTGTTTAAAGTTGGTTTGCAGAGTCCTCACCTCCCACCTATAGGAGATTTGCTATTGGGTTGTCTCATTTAGATCCACAGGGATGTGATGGCCTCAGCCGATCTGCCCATGTTTGATCTGGGCAGGGCATTAGGATTGGATGAGCTTTGAGATCCCTTCCAACACAAAGCAAATCTGGGATTCTGTGATCCTATGACCTTAGCGTCACTGAGGGACCGAGAATCACAGAAGAGAAGCAACGCTGTTAATGCAGACATTAAGAACATTATGGTAGGGACACCTCTGAGTAAATCTCTCCTGTAATTAACAGCACAGTTGTGTAGATTAGTGGAAACTGCACACTGAAATGCTTGGATGACAGCCATGCTGGAGGGAAAGGCCCAACTTTGTGTCTGATTCGAGATGAGCCACTCGTGCTGTGCCAAAAGCTTGGATAGAAAACTACCTGGAAACCCGGTGCGTTTCTGGCACAACCTAAGGAGAGAGCAGTGGGGCACTGTGACAAAGGGAGGGGAAGGATTCCACCTGAGACCACTGCTCAGTTCATCACAGCATCCCAGCCTGGTTTGGGTGGAAGAGACCTTAAACCTCCTCCAGCTCCAACCCCTGCCATGCGCAGGGACACCTAACACCAGAGCAGCTTGCTCCAAGCCCTGTGTCCAACCTGGCCTTGAACACTCCAGGGATGGGGCAGCCACAGCTTCTCTGGGCACCCTGTGCCAGCGCCTCAGCACCCTCACAGGGAAGAATTTTACCCTAATATTCATAGATAGCAATAACAGGAGCAGATGAATACCAAAGCCCAGAAGCCAGGGGCTCGGTATGAAATAGGTTTTCTACCCTTTCCCCTTTGCCTTAAGCCTGGTTCCCTATTCTTTGGAAACACCGCTTGTGAGAAAACACACAAAGAGTGAGTCATAGCCCAAACATTTAGACATTTATGCCTTTACGTTGCACAGAAGCAAAAACAAGAAGGGAAAAAGCAGGCGCCTGGTTAGTGAGCCTTCCGCTTGCTCTTACACTGATGTGTTCTTGTGTGCTTTGTAACAGCCACGAGACTGGCTGGTTTGGGATACAGCCCTCTAGCAGAAGGTCCTGAGGGCTTCTGCTGTGCACAGAGATGGGAGCAGGACCCCTCCAGAAAGCCCCAGAACAAGGTCACACATCCCCAGCCCATAAAACAGAAAGAGGGATCCACACCTGCGCTACGAAAGCATCCTCTGAATCAAGCACAAAGGCTCCCTCGCCAGCATGCACTGTATGCATTCTTGCCGTTCCTGCCCTCCTCATTTCCACTGCAGATCCCAGAGGAGCTCTGGGAACAAGGAGAGATGGGATGAGGAAAGCTCATAATTGCACGTCGCATCCCTCGGCGCCAGCACAACGGTGTTTGCTGTGATGAGGAGCTCGGTGCATCCTGAGACCAGTAATGAGAGAAGATGCTGCTTTTACACAAAACAAAGCCCAGCAGCAGCTACGATGGCCACAGCCATGGGTCTCTAACAGCAACTCTCCTGCCTTCCCTCCACCTTCTATTTGCCTTTTCCCCACTCTGAGTGTTTGGCAGCCAAGGGAACATGAGAAATACTCCAAAGGGGATCTTTTCAAGGAGGTGAGTCTGAAAACAGCTACAAGCACCCAAATCCAGACACAGGTCAAAGCAAGGTGGTGGTGACTGGCACTCAGAGCTAAAAGGAATGGGTGCTGAGGAGGGAGATACCTCGAACACTTCAATGATGGACAGAGGGTTCTGGCTGGCTCTCCATAAAGTAATATCCCTAGGAGCTCGGAATATGAATGGATTTATCCCTGGCTGATCTTAAATGAGAACAGGGGGAGTTTTATTCCTTAGTACCTTCTTATTGCAGGAAATAAACCTGATCCCCCTGCCAAAAGCCTTCCCCAGGCCCTGGGGATGTCCATGCGGGATGCAGGCCGTGCCTCCTGCCATGGATGCAGCTTCTCAGAGCATTGGCAGTGATTTCTTGGTGCTTTCCCCCTGCACACACTGACAGGATGAACATCCTTGTGACCTCTGGGTGCTTCTCTGCCAGGCAAACTGCAGCCACTTCCATAGTTGTATTCATTAAGAGACTGAGCAGCAGAAACAGCCAAATGTCTCCCATGGCATCCATGCACGCTGTTTAAGGTGATATGGGCCTGATCTCCTCAAAATTAATGGCTTATGGTTATTCATGCTATTATTCTTAATGGGGCCAAGCATACACTGTACCCAGCAAGAAGCAGTGCTTGACTTAGCAAAGATTTGTGACACATCATGACCTGCCCAGGTTAACTGTAAAGTATGAAAGCTTCATTGCTAGTAATGAGGCTGTGCTATGAATACAAAGGAATAAGGAGGGAAAGGTACAGCAGGATCCCAGCCACTTGCACCAGCACCTTCTCAAGCTGAGTAAGAAATTGCTTAGAGGCACCCCTGTCAACTGGAGGCTAAAAGATCCCAGCCTGGTTTGAGCTGAAGGGACCTTAAAGCTCCTCCAGCTCCAACCCCTGCCACAGGCAGGGACACCTTCCATAGAGCAGCTTGCTCCAA
>JASSUY010030901.1:0-59036 GCA_032466535.1 Forpus xanthops | reverse complement strand
CTCGGCCGCGCCGCGGGTCCGAGGGCCATTGCGGGAGTGCGCGGCGCCGCCGGGGCGCATCGGGTTCCCTCCGGTCCTTCCGGGAGCGCACGGCCCCGCCGGGATGCACTGGGTCCCCTCCGGGAGGGCATGGCCCCGCCGGGATGCACTGGGTCCCATCCGGGAGGGCACGGCCCCGCCGGGATGCACTGGGTCCCCTCCGGGAGGGCACGGCTCCGCCGGGCGCGCTGGGTCCCCTCCGGCCCCGCCGAGATTGCTTGCCCCCCCCCCCGGGAGCTGACGGTCCTTCCGGGCTCCCCGCGGCGCCCCCGCGTACCGCCGCATCCCGGGCAGCGCCACGGGAGCCACCAGAGCCGGGCCCCAGCCCGCCGTGGCCCGAGGAAGGGAGGCTGCCGCGGGCTGTTTACCTCCGGCTCAGCCCTTGAAGATCTGCCAAATTCCTGGAATAGCTTTCCCCGGGGAGGGCTGCGGGAGGGAGGTGTTGCACCTTGTTTACAGTCAGAAATCTCACGTCCGAGAGGGCCCCTCCGCGGTTTTCTCCATTAAAGTCACTCCATTGTGCTGTCGTGTCCGAGAGGTTTGCACTGTTGTGAAGGTTTTGGTTTTTTAATTATTGTTTTTTCTAAGTTAGACCCTTTTTGGGGCCCCAGTCCTGTCCCGGTCCCAGTGCTCTAGATCTTTTGCTGTGCAAAAGAAGACTCTACTTGTGGCTGTTCACCTGTACATAGGGAAATGTATGCAAATACATTTTGTTATTTTTAAGAACACCACCATTGCGATCTCCTCTGTTTGCACATACATGAAGAAAATAAAGATGACAGTAATTTAAAAGAAACCGGGGTCACTGTCGTGATCTGGCCTCTGTGTGTGCCTTCCTGTGAGGAAATTGGGGGGGGGGGGGAGGGAGGAGTAGAAATCCCGTGGGATGTGTTGTAGCTACAGGAGTTCACTGCACGGAAAGACCCTTGAAAACACGGATCACGATTCCTGAGCCAAATGGAAATCTTACGCTGGGGAAACAGCACCAGAGACTTAAGATCTCATGAGACACAGGGATGAGGTTTTCTTTCTGCAGCCTTTAATGCCAGGGCAGGAATGTGCAAGAAGCCTCGTGTCGGGGGCTCTGACTGGATGGTAGGCTCAGCTCGAGCAGTCCTCACAGTTTGCATTCGTGCACTGCTGCTGGAGCTGGTCTCTCCCAGCTTGCAGCGCCAGCCTGAGACAGTTTCACCCAGGGTAAGCAGTGAAGTTGATTAGCCACAGGACTGCCGCAGTATTTTTAGCTGTAAATCTGTTTGTAAGTGGCAGGCTCCCGGGACAGTAGAGGTGTTCCGGTTTCATTTGTCCCTGAGTAGAGGTATCAATTAAAGGGTAATTAATCAGGCATTTCTGATGTCTAAATGTTTTCCACTGTGCTGCAATGGGGTGAGTTGCAGGAATGTCGATGAAAAGCCCAACCAGCTGCCAGGGCCAGGCCGCACTCCTTGTGCAAGGAGCCAGCTTCCAAACTTGTAAATACCTCATTAAAACAGATTGCAAAATCTGCCACTGCACCAGGGAGAAGCTTCTACCATTGCCTCAGCATGAGTCAGTCCGAGCAGGGCGGCACGCCGCGGTGGTTTGCATGGGAAGGGGTAATGGCAAGAGGGGAGTCCCCATCCAAGCAGGCACCTTCCTGCCCAGGTCACACTCAGCACATAATGGGCAGCAAGATGGAGCAGGTGACTGTGGCCACTGCTGAATTTGTCACTGCTGAGACATGCCTCACAAAACAAAAAGTGCATCTTGCTGCTCCTTCTCAGGCAAAGCTCCTTTTGCCTTTCCCGGAGAGAGAAGGGGCAGGTGATGAGGGGAAAATGAAACACCAAGGAGGCCTTGTCCTGCGGGGCTTTCCCCAGGGTGAGGGCTGCAAGGCTGCCTTGCTTACAGTGGAGGACCCTAAGGATAACAAGTGCCCTAGGTCTGTGCCCAGGGCACTGTCACTGTCCGCTGTCTCCTGGGATGGAGGGAGCACATACTACTTGGAGCAGGGCATTGATACCACACCCCAAGAGCAGGGCACGCCAGGGAAGTCACAGGCTGGCTTGAGTTAACCCCAGTTGCTGAATGACTGGGAGGTGTGTGCTTTAAAGGTGGTTAATGGATTAGCTCAGTCAATTCCTTTCCTCTGTCCAGAAGAGCCATCGTTTCTGCAGTGGTAACGGGAGAGGTTTTTGTTGCATTCCGGAGCTGAAAGCATGATTTCCTGAGCAGCACCAGAAGCAGCCAGGGCCTGAAGCATTTCTACTTGAAGCCATTAGCAGGGTTACTATGCAGTTGTGTTAGACACCTGTACAGATCATTACCTGCAAATTTAGGGTCAGAATCCTTTTGTGCCTGTACTAGAGCCATTGGAAAAAAACACCATACAGATATCTGCAGTGCTAGTGCAAGGTTATTACGTATGCTTAACTGCCATGGTCTCTCCGTAGCAAGATGCATGGGCCTGCAAATGAGAGCATGTGCATGTGAGGAGAAAAAAGGTCATATTTTCTGCACGGCGAGTTTAAGGAGCATCTTCCAGGATAAAGGGAGGAGGAGAGAGGGAGACCATCTCTGCAATAGGTTTGAGTAAAGGGTTGAGCTGCTAAGCTGCTAATGATTTTCTTTTGAAACAAGTAGCTTCTTGCCAAGCTGAAAAGCCTAGTGCTGGCTGGTGGGGAGGCAGCCCAGGAGAAGCACAGGGCTTTGGAAATGGCTTCTTGTGGGATACAAGGCTCTGCTGACTGCTGCAATGCCATTCTTGTCTCAGGCACTGCTCCCATTGGTAGAGGACAGATTGTTCTGTGGTCTCTGCTCAGCGCTGGGGCTGCTCCCAGCAGACAAGGTGCAGCGTTCCCCAAGGCATGGCCTGTTCCCTGCCCAGGCTGTAGGCAGAGATGCATGGTCCCCTGTCCATCATGCTCCATCCATCAGTGCTAAGTCAGCTTTACAGCTGGTGATGGTGAATCAGTCCCTGACACAGCTGAGGCCTGTGGCCTGTGTGAAAAGCAGCACAGCCCTTGGAACTGCTCTGCAATGGCCAGCAGCCCCATCCCGCTGCTGCTTCCCAAGGATGGGCATGCAAAGGGAGAGCAAAGGCAGTCTGATTGCTCTGCCAGTAGGTTTGGACTGTCTGGGGAAGTCAGATGTGGGAACAGATGTTTGCAGAATTATACATCAAGCATTGCTATCTGCCACTGCTGCAAATCACTGCCCTACTCAGTGACACATCAATCAGGGCTCAGTGTACCACTGGTCCTTCCTGGGCTCAGGCAGCCCTTACAGCATGGTAAGATTGAGCGCTGAGCTTTACACAGGTCTGATCTATCAGGCAGCATGTGATGAATTGGCCAGAAAATACCCATAACAAATGATATAACACCAGGAAAGGCAACAATCCTGCTCTACAGGCTTCAGCTTCTGGTCTCAATCTGGCACATAGGACTGGTGCTTTGGCAGGGCAGCTTAGGTACTACACCAGGTGCCTGAGATTTCCCAAGCATGTCATAGCTAAATAGAGCATGTGATTATTCCAGGCAACAGTGATGATTTCCAGAATATGAAGAGATTAAAGGAAAAAGGGCACTTGTTGCTAATACTGCTGGTTCACTTTGTCTGTTTGCTGGTGTACCACAGACCTGCTCCTGCACATACATAATGAGGCTGGGGGGGCCCACACAAATGTGGAAGTGTTTGCAGGATACCACGTACAGCTTCTTGTTTTGATCTTAGCATGCCCTTCTCTTGTCCTCACATCTTCCTCAGCCATAACAGGAAAAAATATCATAGGCAACGAGAAAAATTAGCCAGTCATCAAGTGGAGTGAGCCAGGACATGGAGTGACTTTTAGCCCAGACTGCAGGACTGATTTAGACCCAGAGTTATTTGCAGTTCGGTTTGGAGACATGCCCTGCATGGGGCACATCCAGTATGCTAGGCCAGGGGCAATGCTGCAGGAACTGCTGAGGGCTGTGTTGGGCTTCCAGGTGTGAGGTCTGGTCACATGTCACCAGGTCAGTGGTGAAACCCTCTTGTTTTTGAGGTCTACAGGCAATAATATCCAGTACTGACTTACGGTTCCAGCCCCTAGGGTGGTTCCAAGTCACCTTCAGCACATACGCTGCAACTCATGCAGGAAGGCGTCAGGATTTCCTCCTTGGCGGTGTGTTGGAGAAGAGCAGCTGACCTGTCCCACCGCTGTTAGTCATCCCTAAGACACCACAACTGCCCCATTTCCTAGTTCTTGGCCATCATACCATATCCCCCATTACTTAGTGGGGAAACACCCTAAATTTCAACCTGCAAATTAGATGCAGGGCAGGTCTCCTTCCTACCTGCAAACCACCCAAGGGGGTGTGGGTGACAGCACTGCACAGTCCCTGGTTTTCTTGGGCTAATGTAACCAGGATTCCATTGGTGACCTGTAGTGCTGCAAGCAATGCACAGTGCTGGGCGGCTGTGCCTCACCTCCCACTTCTCCTGGAGCTGGGAGGAAAATATCCCTGTATTTCCAAGGCCAGAAGCAGCCCCAGATCCCGCAGAGCTCATGTGCCGTGAAGGCAGCTCCCCCTCCTCACTCCAGCTGCTGGTAGCAGCGGGGACTGTTTTCCCCAGCAGCTGGAGGGAGATGATGTGCGGGGACAGGAATGTGAGGGCAGGCAGGCAGCCAGGGCAGGGCATGGACAGCATGGGGTCCCAGAGGGCAAGCCAGGTCGGTTCATCTGCGGCGCTCAAAGAGCTACATAGATGAACCGACCTGGCCTGGCCTCCTGGGTTCTGCTTCTCTCACAGCTCCGTCACCCACCTCAGGCAAGGTGACACCTCCAGCTTGTGGCTAGTGTCTCAAAGGAGGCTGCATCCTCATTAATGCCCTGCAAGGTGGGTGCTGGTGGGGAGAGGGGAGTAGGTGGAATTGGCTGCTGCTACGGCCCAGTGTGAAATCAAAGCTATGCATTCAAAGAACCGTGACATTCCCCCTTGCCGGTGGGGGCTCTACGCGGCGGGAGAGCTACAAAAACACATGGAGAAACAGTTATATAATGAAGGACATGGGCCCAGTCCTGCCCTCCGCTCAACACTGCAGCTCTGGAAGGAGCTGAGCTTCAGGCTGCAGCTGCCCAGCACCGTCCAGGATTTGGCCTTGGTCACTGCGCTCTGTGCTGCTGCTGAAGCGTGGAGGCAGCAGAATGGCTGCAAACCCCTTTTTCCCAAGCTGGGAGGTGCCTTGTACACTCAGCCTCAGTAAGACAGAGCCCAGTTCCCATCTGTGGGCTTAAAACAAACGCCATAGTAGGAGCTGGGCAAGGTCTGGGATGGAATAGCACAGAACTGCTGAAGGGCAAGGACTGTTTGGTAGAGGCATTTTGGGCTTTCATGCTAGTGTCGTTTATCTCTGTCCCAGGTGCCCCAGGCACGGTGGTGGCACATATGGGGACACATCATCTGTCACCACACCCTGAACGTGTCCTCAGCTCCATGGGAAGGATATGTGCTCTCCCCCGGTGAATTTGCTCCAGCAAAGGGCTGTTCTTATAGAGCTTCTCCCATGCTCTCCTGCTGCAAAGTGAGGGGCAGATGGGCAGCCATCCTCCTGCAGCTGATCCTGTTGACATCCCACACAGAGGGGTGACATGCTCATCATCATGTCTGGATCTGTAAATACCTGCTCTTTGGTGTGGGTACTCTGAAGACCCCAGGAGAAGCAAGCAGAGGCTCTGGGATGGGACTCCTCACTCTTCCAACAGCACTGTGAAGTTGCCCACAGTCTGCTCAGATGCATGAGCAAGTTAGACTGTGACATTAATTAGAGCTGACAGCATTCCTGGGGGGAGCTGACAGAGCAACAGCATGAAGCCATTGCTGATGGGTCTGTGAGCAGAGCAGAGCTCTGCAGCAGGCTGGCCTGAGCATGCCGTGGCCCTTAAGCCCTGTTACATTGAGCTTCTTGCTCATGCCAGCTCCAGAAATCATGGTGGCAGGTACACCCTCAGCCCCAAGGGACAGGAGATGTGGTGCCTGAATCCAACCCTGGCAGCTGCCTCCTGCTGAGCATCTGCCCAGCATCACTCTGCCCTTTTCAGCCTGCCCTGCCCAGAGCTGGGCACTGCATTTCCAGCCCTGCATGGTCCCCTCCGGCTCTCCCCTCCTGCTGTGGTCCCTGGACTGCTCCAGCCCTCAGGACTGCTGTCTGTCACAGCTCTTTTCCTGCCCCAATTTCATGCTGAGTAAGGGCTGCCAGTCACTGCTGTTTTAGCAAGTGCCAGCAAGAATTGCTTGCACTGGCACACAGTGCGGGCAGCCCAAAGCTGTGAGGGCTCCTCCTCCTCTGGGCAGGGAACAGTTAAGGGAATGAGGATGAAAAGGTGATATAAATAATTTGGTAGCTCCTGTAGGAAGATTGCGATTTAGCTTCATTATCATAATTACATTTTCAGTCTCCCTGCTAATAATTATGAAACAATAGAGCCAAAAGTGAATGCCTCTGCCTGCTTTCCCCACCAGTGACTTCTCATTCTGCTGCTTAAAGCAGGTTCACAGGGACAGCAAAGGGTAGAGATGACAGATAGGGATGTGGTATTTCCCCAGCGCCTTGTTCTGGGCATTACAAAACCTCATTCCTCTCTGCCTGGCACAGGGGTTTTAGCTTCAGCTCCAGGGTGAGCAATAAGATCATCTGAGAGCAGCCCGCTTTGGTGCAACAACATTTTCTCTTCCCCTTGAAGCACAGAACAGTCTGTGAATACTTGTTTCTGAGCAGGGAGACCTGTGCTGTCTCTGCCCATGCACAATGTGGATGCTGACTGTAGGGGCACCTCCATCCATATCCACCATGGCCAAGGAGATGAGACTGGTGCAAGCAGGGAGCCAGCCCAAGGCAGCTACTGGCAGGAACATTCATTGGCAATAGCTAATTAAAGCTGAGCATTAGTGATGCTGATTTAGGGAAATGGACAGGACTGTGCTGCCCTGCAGCCTGCTTCTATGTTTGGCTGCACAGGATGAGATTGAGGCTTCCCAGCAGGGGGGCAGGTTCTGGGGTCCATGTCCTGCCCACCACCTTCTCTGGGGTCCTAGGCAAGCCCAAACCAAGGACAGGTTGCCAGGACTCCAGCAACAACAGTCACTGTGGCCAGGAGGCAAATGAGCCCCTGGATGATGCAGTCACAGAAGTTAGGTATGTGCTGCATCTCCCCATCATGCACAGAACCCAGAGGAGCAGCCAGGGCTATGAGAGCCCTTTCTCCATCCCACCAACCTTCCTGGGGGGATCCCCAGTGCAGGAACATACAGGTCCCTGCCCTACTCTGCCTTGACTCAGCAGCAGCAACACCACCCTATGTCCATCTGCAATACCTCTGCACATCCAGCTCTGATCAGTGCAGGGCTGGGGCAGGTCTGTATGCTTGAACTGCCCCAGGGACAGTCTACCACTGTCCCTGCAGGTGACACCGTCCCATCCTGCCTCCCACCTCACACACTCCTCCAACAAGTTGTGGGGTGAGATCTGAGCTGCTTGTCTTCAGTGATGCTCTGATCTAATTTTACTTTCTTAAGCAATGTCCAGGCTTGTCTTGTAATGCAAAGGCTCAGCACGGCAAGGAGGGGAGTCACTGCACCAACACAGCAGTTATCCCTATACAATTGCTGCAAAAAGCCTCTGGCTCCAATGCTGGCTGGAGTGAGGTCTCAGCAGATTCCTAGTAGAGCATACAGTGTGCTACAGCAGTGCAAGAAACCCTAAGGTCGACCAAGATCTGCTGGAGCTGGCAGCCGGAAGGTACACAGCCATTGCTAGGAAAGGCCACCAAAGATCTGCCTTCTCCCCTTTTACGCTCCCAGCCCAGTCCCACAGAAACCTCTCAATTACTGCGGCTTTGAAGTGAGCTGAACCCAGCTGCTTCTGTCTGGCTTTTGCTGCTCTTACTGAAGAAAGAAACACCAAGGAAACCAGACCCTCCAGGCTGCAGGCAGTGAGCAAGGCGGAAGAGCAAGGACTGCTGCAGATGGGGTATTGCCAGGGTCTGCTGCACAGCAGTAGAAGCTCCGCAAATCCTTACGCACCTCTGGGCTAACCCAGATTTGGGGTTCATCAGCCAGGCCATAGATGGTTGTTAGTTCTGCTCCCCGGTTTGGGCTACCAGGACTCAAGATGTGACCTGAGCTCAGGTGCCCTCTATAGCAGCACATCACTCCAGTGCCTGTGAAAGTATCTCCTTGGAAACTTACACCTCTGCTTCCTCACGGTACCTTTTTGAGTAACACTGAGCAGAAAGCTATTTCAGGACCTAACATGACTCTTCCTGATGTCAAGTCCAATTAGATACATCCTGAAAGGGAAAAAGTCACCCTCTAAAGCCAGCCCTGGTGGGACAATGACATTAAGACATCACAGGTGCTCATCTGGATTCCCCAAATAAACCAGGAGCTAAACATTGCCCTGGGAAAGTGACAGGAGGGGGTGGTTGCTATCTTTTGCCCTGAGGTCTCCTGGGGAGATCTGCTCCTGTATGGGTCATCCCTTCTCTTGTGTAACCTGGCCTTCCTCTGATCTGCCCCTGAACAGGCAGTGGGCAGGATTCACCTTCTTGCAGCGGAACTAAAGTAGGGACCAGTCTGACCTCATCTTGACGGACTTGACTCAAGCTTTACCCCCACACTGTGGTCCATCACATCTCACTGCAGTTTTTCAAGGAAATATCCATTGAAAAAAAATAAAAAAAAAATAGTCAAAATAGTGAGAGACAGAGAATTTTAGGCATTTCATATTCTCATTGTCTTCCCCCACAATGGCATTATCCTTCTCTAAATAGACAGTGAGCTGAAGACATAACAACACTCTACTTCCCCCCAGATAGCTTGAGTGAAACAAATGCAGGAAGTTTGGGGGGGTTGGAGCAGAGCTGTGGCCAGCCGGGAGCCTGGGCATCCCAATGGGCTCCCTGAGGCCACTGGAGCTTCAAGGGGCTGTCAACTGAGCTGCAGAGAGCCAAGGCCCTCTGCAAAATGAGGGTACTGCCCTTGCACAACCAAAGAGCTGATATGGGGGCCTAGGCCTCGGTCCCCGTGCTGCCCCCATCCCTGGGGAAGCACCAGTGGCGCAGCCCTAAAACATAGGAAAGGTGGCAGCAGAAACACAGATCCCACATCCCAGTGTGGCTTGGTTCTCAAAACTGGCAGTGGCAGGCTGTTGGCAGCCCACTCTGGAGCACCACTGTCCTGAATAGCACCAGTGCCAGCTCCTGTTGTGGGATGATGGGGAGAAAACTGATGTCTGCTGGTTCAGTGCAGCCAAGCTTTGTTGCTGACGCCAGTGACTCTTCTGTTCCGGTTTTGGGAGCTGTGCTCCTCCTGCTGTGCCATGCAGGGGTGATGGGGATACCCAAAGCTGCAAGTAGCCACTGCAGGGAGTTGCATCATATTCCAAGGCTTGTGGTTCCCCATAATAGCTGCATGCCATGGGGTATCCCCTCCTGTCCTCCATCCTAAATCAAGGGTGACATTTCCCCTTCTGGGCTGGTGCTGAACCTCTGCCAAGCAGCTGGGGCTGTGCTGGGACCCTCAGCAGGAGCTGTTTTACCAGGCTTTCACAAACAAGGGCAGAGCCCCCATCATGAGCTGCACTGAGGCAGATAGACAGGGTTCAACACCAGGGAGAGGCAGCCTAAAGCTGGAGGGCTGGTGTCCGAGGCAGGGCTGTGTGGGCCCCTCTGGCAAGTGTCTTTGTCAGGGTTTGGATCTAGCACAAGACATGGAAAAGCTGCTGCTGGCACTTACAACGCTGAAGCAACTTTTCTCAATCATCTGTAATGGCAGAACCAGCAGTAAGTCACTCGGAAGTGCAGTTAGACTTTCCCTCCCCAAGGAATACTGTTAACTGAAACCAAAGCGCAGAGGCAGGGAAATTGCTCGATGAAGTGGTTTGGTAATTGTGAAAAAGAAGAACTTGTTTTCTTTGTCTTGCAACAGCAAATTGCACAACGTGACCTGCAGCAGCTTCAGCTCGGCAGGTTTTTAAGAAGAGGCTGTGGGATGATTTAAAACTCAGACTGTGAGGAGGAAAATGATTCCAAGACTGTTATGGACCATATGATATAAGGAACGTAGCTGTGGGTGACCGAGATGGTAGCAACTGTGCTTGCTTTGCCACACAGGTGCCACCCTCTCCCCATTTGGGGGGCAGCTAGGAAAGGAGCTGGCTCAGTCCCAGGGCTTGCCAGTGTTCCCAGGGGTAAGATCAGCATAAGGGCCCACCTACGAGACATGCATTAAGCAAGAGGAGCTTTTAAGAGCTCAGTTTCCTGGATTGCCGTAAGAACCATTATTGTGATGATGACTTTTAGCAGTGTATCTATAGTATCTATAAAAGTATCTATGAAGGTACTTTTTGACAAGATGAAGATGTGCTCTTGCCGCCCACGGCAGAAGGAGATCAAAAGCCACAAGGCCAGCTCAGTTTGGAGTGTTTTGGTGTCACCCCTATGTACCCCAGGCCCAGATGTGGGCTGGATGTGCTGGGTGCAGGATGAAAAAGAAGAAGAAGAGTTAAAAAATAGTAGTGCTGAGAGGAGCTGGCAGCAGAGAACAGGACAAGCCCTGGTCAGGAAAGCAAACCCTAACAGAGGTCCTTCTCCTCCCTTTCTGCATCCTTCACTCCCCACGTGCTGCTGCCCCATCCTGGCTGCCATTCAGATGTGAATAGGAATGTTCCAGTGTGAGGCAAAGGCCATGGATACTGTATACTTAATTCAACTCAAAAAAGGCTACTGGGTGTTAAAAGGGAAAGGAAAACAATATAACCCCACAAAATCCTTCCAGCTCTGTTTTGTCCCAGTTTTAAATGGTAAAATCTGTACTTTGTTCTCAGCTGTTGTTGCAAAATTGAACCACTTTCAGCCTCTTACCTTACTTAACAACAAGCTACCTTCATGCAGAACTGCTGAGTGCACCATGGAATGAAAGCTTGGCCTAGAAACCTGATGTGTGTGAGCATCACTAAAACACACAGAAGGAGCCCAGGCTTTGAAGTGAATGAAGTCAAAAGCAAGTGAGCCTTCAAAGAGCAGCTGGTGTGTGCTGCTCCCAGGCCAATGAGTACACCTCCAGCTCAGACATATGCTGCACCTCACAGCCCCTAACGCCATCCCAATAACCACCATGGCCTAGAAATAACCCAGTGCTGGATGATGCTCCTAAGGGACTGTTGGATGTTGCTGACTTTATACAGCAGCCCAGCAGCTGCATCCCACCTGGCCACACTGCCCCTGGGCTCAAGGACCTGCAGCACCCATCTCTGATGAGCACTGACCTTTGGTCGCCTGGCCAGGCAAGCAGCTCCTCTCCTGGGACAGAGGGAAAGCATCTCTGGTCCTGTAAATGTCACAGGTGCATTGGCCTCCCTGGAGGCTGTGCCTCCAGGAGCAAGTCCAGCATGCACAGCTGCCAAGATAGCATTTCCATTTCTCTTTGGAGACGTGCCCCTGGGAGGTGACCAAGATCAGGCTGGGAAAATGCCAGTGCTCAGCAGGGGCATCCCAGTACTGCTGGCTGGTGCCCTCCCAGTGGCACCGAATCCTGCTCCTCTGGACTCTGCTGGGCCAGGGATGCTCCAACAGCGAGACCAAGGTCACTCCAGCCCCATCCCAGCCCTCCACACACCCCTTTTGCTGCTGCCACTCCCCTGAGCTGGCTGTGGGGTGGCTGTCCCCCAAACTCCTTGAATCCTCCTGCACCCAGCACCAGGCAGCTGCTGGAGAAGCTGTGGCCCCTGCCAGGAGCAGGATGGCTGCTTTGCCCTGGATAGAGAAGAGTGAATTGCAACCTGCAGCTGGGTTCCTCATGCCCACATGCATGCTTTCCCCCGCTCTGCAGGATCACAGTGCAAAGCCAAACAGCTGCTGCACTGCATTTTCCAAGAGGCCACTGTTTATCAATGAACCAAGTGAGTTCTATCCCATGTGAGCACTGTTCACATGTGTTTCCACATGGAGCAAGGAACCAGCAGTGCTGGAGGATTGAAGTCAATAAAGCCATGTTCTTATCCATCCATCCACTCTTTGCAGAGAAGGCAGGGATGCTTCTGCTGTCAGCAGGTAATGTAGAGAGGATAATTCACTTATCAAGTCATTTAGTACAATTCTTAGTTATTAATACTGTGCTTTCTTGTTTTTTTTTTTCAGTCTTGTGTAATCTCTCTCCTCCTCTGACTCATGCTATCCCCAAGAGTTCTGAGCTCTGCACTGCGCTGGCACTGCTTGTGAGATGCATGAGCTACGTAGATGCTTTATGGTCTTGTAGAGGGGACCCTCTCCCCTTCCTCCTTCAGCATTAGACCCTGACCTGTCCCCTGCAGTGCAGCAGGAACAGCCTGACCGCTGTAACCTGCCCAGCTCATGGCCCCAGGCTCCTGCAGGAGCACTGATTTGCCTGCTGTCACTCTACAGGGGAAGCAAAAAGCTCCCTGGCATCTGTTCATCTGTGTCCATCTTAAAGCACTACAGTAAGGTGTTAGTCAGGCTTAGCAGAAGGGCAACTTCTCATTTTCTTTTTTAATGAATGAAACTAGAGTTATATTTGCAAAGTCACAAACTGCCTGACCCCTATCAAGTTCTGGTTCATCCACAGTATTACTCAAATACAGCGTTGCATATCAGCATCATGGGAACCTGATTTGCACACACAGGTCCCTGGAGACCCCAGAATATGAGACCTATTGCACTGCTCCCGGAGACAGGGCAGGCACTACCAGCCTGGCTTCTGACCCAGGCTCCAGCCCCACAGCAGGGCTCCCTGCCTTAGCCTTTGGCTGCTGGGACCTGTTAACCCACCCATAGGCAGGGAACCATAACCTGCACCAGCCGTCATGGCCAGTGCCAGCGGGACCTGCATGGAGGCATCCCACAGTAGGCCAATGCCACCCTGCATTGCCACTCTCCGCCCTCCCTCTCCTCAGCAGGGCCTGGAGGCAGAGAATTCTCTGCCTGGGGCAAGATGCCTGGAGCTGCCATACAGTAGCAGCCAGAGCTGCTTTAGGTAGCTGGCCATGGGCTGTGCTGGGCAACCAGGCTTCATGAGTTATTTATAAGCTATGGGAGGGAAGCAGCAATAAATAATACATTGGCACTCTCATATTCTGCACGCGTGTGGCTATAGATAAATATTTCATTCTCTCAAAGCACACATAGACAGTTGTTGATAAATAAAAATTGGAAAATGTTCTATTGGATGGTTTTAAATGTGACTCTCAACTTGTATCCAAAGAACAGAGTGTACCTTGTGTATAGCACAAAGATACGAATTTCCCGCAGCAGAACCTGGCTTAAATGCATCACTGCAGTGTACTGGGCACAGTGCCTAGTGTAACATGCATACCCCAGAAGCATACAGCCCAGCTTTCCCATCCACACCATTATTTTAACATCACATTCATAACAACACTATTCAAGCAGCTTTTCTAATTATACCTTGTACTGACTGGACTCAGGACACAACTGTTAGCCATCTAAATACTAGCAGACAGAACCAGAAGACAGCATGAGTCCTCTTATAAGTGCCATTGGAGTTTGCAGTGTGCTTTGGCATTTCTGGCAATGCTGCTTAATTAGGCAAGTGATTTCTCCCATTGGAAAAACAAGAGATACTAAGTGGGATGTGGGCAAATCCATGTGTCCCACTAGCCCTGCCACCGTCACGAAGACTCCACATGCTCCTCCCTCTGCCAGCTTTAGGGATGCTTGAACCCAGGGAGCTCCTGGCCTTGAAGGCAAATTTTAAGGCAACGCAGCCCTCTCCATGGAGAGTGCAGGGAGTTGCCTGCCCTTGGTACTTGCTGCTCAAACCAGGGCCAGCATCCCCACTGCAGCATCAGCCTCCATCGGCCCAGCCCCAGCAGTGAGAGCAGGTGAAGGGGTCACTTTTCCCCAGAACACAGGAGGATGGACCAGCCCTGAGCACAGCATTGGAAGTGGAATGATTTAGCAGGGTTGCTGTTGAACTTGGCCTTCACCGAGGCAGCCATGAGCTGCACAGCACCGCTGCCCCTGCACCAGCTGGCAGCACAGCCAGTCTGCACAGAGCAGCTAGCAGCATGCACAATACCGAGTGCCAATTAGCTGTTCCTGGCCTGGTATGCACCGATGTAGCACACTGACATATTTGGACTTTTTCCAGTGGTTGGTTTTGGCTGCACCGACTCAGAATTTCTTGAGTAACCCTTTTTCTGTTCCATGCCCAGGTAGTTATCAATAACTGGGTGCTGTGCCACGCTGGCTCCTGTCCCAGTGGCATGCAGACAGCTCCCAGCGCTCTCATGCTGTGCTTCATATCATCACCCAGAGCAACACCAAGGGATTTTCCACCTGGAAATCCCAGGGACTGAGCCAGGCTGCAGCAGCAAAGCTTGGTGGGGAGACTTTGATCGTTGGCCAGGGCTCATCCCCATCAGCCATCCCAAGCAGTGAAGTGCTGCACATCAAAGGGCAAAGAGGAGTAACTGCTGTTGAGCACAGCAAGGCTCCATGCCATGAGAGACTGCAACTGGCCCCCAGGAAGGGCAAGGCACAAGGAGCCACTGCCCCAGGGAGGGGAAGGTCCAAGTGCCTGCAGGGCAGATTTAAGTGCAAGGAGAGAAAGCCAGGTAAGAAGTTCCAGGAAGCAGAGCAAAGTAGCTGTGGTGGGACAATGCCAAGAAGGAGGCTGGCACTGTGTTTCCAAGAGCTTGTCTTGTGCTCCTGCAGCCGCAAGACACCAAGCCACTGGGGTCTGACTTCAGCAGCCCTTCTCATCCTCCCCATCCACAGGGAGCAGGGAGGCCCTGGGGGGAGCAGGACTATCCCAAGGTTTTGGAAGCTGCACAGCCAAGGTGACACACACACACCTGTCAGTATGCCAGGGGATGCACAAAGTGTCCCAGAACACACCTTGGTGCAGGATCACACAGTGCAAAACATGGCAGGCAATGGGGAGAAGCACTTTGATGTCATGTCTGCCAACTGGAATTACAGCCTTGTCAGCTCTCCCTTGGTGGGAATCTCTATTGCTGAGAGAAGATTTTGGGACAGGAGAGCACCACACTGATGGTGCCAGGGGCCACTCTGCCTCCCTGCTCATCCTGGGCATGCACTGCCAACCCAAATCATGCTGCACCTTCACCTCCTTCTCCCCCTTGCTGCACGGCATCACTGCCATCTGCCAAAAGAAGTTCATTTTCCCTCTCCTCCTCCTTAGCAGAGCTGTTTGTTCTGCGGCACCTTTTGCTTTCCCTCCCATCTGGTACTTGCATGAAGCACACAAAGAATTCTGTTAAGCCCAAGCTGTCTGAAACCACAGTCCCTTTATCGCTAACATAGGAAGTGCAGGAATTGTATTTCTAGTTTGAGCTAATCCATATGCTGCAGGTCCCCTCTTCTTCCAGCCCTATTAGGACACATTTAGGCCATATTATATGGCAAGAAACAAGTTCAGAATGAAGATACATCACTTCTGTGCCTCATCTCTTTCTTTAATACTGGTTTATAACCCTGAATAAACCGGAGTAATTGTGCAGAAAATTGCTCTATCCATATCATGGCCATGAGGAATTTCTCGTCCAAGTAACCGACTGTCACCAGTGGCCAGACCCACCCCTGACAGCAGTTTCCCGGGAACACCAGGCAGTGTGAGGGTACTGAAGGGGCCAGGGGCTTTACCCCCAGGGCAGCAGAGCAGGACTTCGCAATAGGCCTGTCCCACTGCCCCAGAGCAGGACACTGGGGGCAGCCCCAACACCAGCAACCCCATGGTTGAGGTCAAGGTGGGAAGCCCATCTGTAGGTCTGGACCAGGGGGGCTCATGGGCAGGCAGGTACAGCATATGGGTGCTCTTCTGCTCCCTGCTGCTCTGGGAAGTGATGCCATCACAGGGGTGTGGTGAGGGCAAAAGCACCATCTCCTCAAAATACACGTCTCTTTGGGCTGGCATTTGAAGACTGAGAAGGCAGGGCAGGCTTTGCTCCCTACAGGACACTGACTGCATGTCCTGTCTTTGCCGGTCCTAGTGTGCTGGGCTGGCAAGAACAGGTATAGGCAGGGCACAAGGACAAGTAGCTGAAATGTCCTACATAACAGCGCAAGGGAGAAGAGCCTCCGCCCCAAGGACATTTGTGCTGCCTGTGTCAACCAGAAAGGGAATAAAAATAGTGTCTATTGTAGTACGCAGGCAGCAGGCTGTGCAGGGTTGTGTAACTGTGCCAGCCAGTGTTACATGCAGTTACAACGGTGACATGACAGCCCAGCCTCCCCCAGGGACGGTGGGACTGCTGCAGGGATGTGGGTCACCCAGACACAGCTCAACAGGGAGCCAGGCAGCAGCAGTCCCCAAGGTAGAGGAGGGATGTCACAGCCACTGTCCTTATGGATCCCAGCTAGACACCCCAAGCCCCAGCCTGGGTCTGACATCCCTTGCTGCCTAACTGTCAGAGGCAGCTGGCTCCATCCTCTACCACCTACCTGCATCCCCAGAGCCTGCCCTCCCCTGGAGCAGCCCAGCTCCCTCAACAGCTCCTCCAGCCCTGTCCAGTATGCCAGGTCTCCTCGGGATGCTCTACAGTTCCCCTGCCTCTTCCTGAGCCAGAGGCCAAAGCCAGACAGGAGCAGCACCAGCAGCTGCCCAGGAGAAGAGACGCTCACTCCCCACTGCACCCTGTGCTGCACAGGAACGTTTTCCCCTTGTGCATGTCTGCAACATTGTGAGAGCATGAAGGGAAAGAGCATTGACCCCTCTCCAGCAGCCAGCATGGCATTGGCAGGAGCGAGGCGGGCTGGACCTGAGGCTGTGCCAGGGCAGCTGTGCTTATGTGTTCTCCCTGCAAGCTGTCACTGTGCCTGATTTTGCAGCTGGTGTGCTGCCATACTTTGCCAATTGGCTTGCAGATTGCTTTATGATACCGTGGTCCTGCCAAGTGTTTTAGCAAAACCTGGATTATACTTTTTGTATATAACACAGCAGCAGCAGGAGCTGGTCTCTGGCAAGACATGGCTGCAGAGTAAGTGGGTCAGGGAAGTGGTTTTTCAGACACAAGCCAGAGCCAAGAGCTGTGTGCCTGTGAGAGAAGATGCCCAGCACTCTGCTTGCCTTGCAGAGAGGCTCAGAAATCACTTGCAGACGTGGCTCAGCACAGGCAAGCACCAACCTCTCAGATATGCATGGTTTTTGACATACCACGATGTCTTAACCCAACCATACACAGCCGCTGGTGTCAGTGGGCAGTCAGGCACGTCCCAAAAAGGGTGCAGAGCAGGTTGGCATGACTGTCACATCCAGCGAGCATCTAGCTGACCTGCACTAGGGACACTGGAGAGGTGAACACACACATCTGCAAGACAAGGGCGGCTCACCACATCCCCCCACCCTGCAAAGCACAACTTGGCGTGATTCTTCCCTCCCTGCAAAGCATAGCTTCGCCTGATTCTCCCTTCTGGCTCCTCTGCTCTCCTTTAGTGTTGGGGGAAAGCAAAAAGCTCAGGTAATAAAAGCAGAAACACCAGTACCTGCCTACACAGAGCATCTGAAACACACCTTGACCTGTGGCAAAGAGCCCACCAAAAGCCAGCACCAGTGTTGTCAGCGTTTTGCATGTGCTCCCTCCCTAAAGCAAGCTGGGCTTTTAGTGGGAAACAGGGATTGCACCAAGAGAAAATAAATGGCATATTCCGGGTGGGCAGTGTCCATGTTTCTCACTGCCTCATCCTACCCTTGGGTTCACACAAGAGCAGACCCAGACAGAGGAGCATCACTACTAGAGCTGGTGGCTCAGGCAAGTATTTAAGCCATTTACCCCAGCAGCAATGCCCACCTTGCTGCTCCGTGACAGCCCTGGTCACAGCTCTTATAAAGCACTGGGAGAGTACCTTGCTGTAAATCCTCACTGTCCTCACCAGCACTCAAAGTTTTTCCCTTCTTAACCTCTGTGTGGCTCTTTCCCTCCTTTTGGGGGGCATGCAAATACCTTTAGAGTTGATAAGTCCTTTCTATGCTAACTTTTAGTTTTATTTATACAGCAAAATATCACTTCGTTATAATGCAAATGGAGGTATCCCTGGGAAGCAATCAAATCAAGCAGAGAGGTTTCTTATCACTATTTCATGTCAGACAAGCTGGGACGAAAGGACTGGCTGGCAGGAGCTGCTGTCTACAAATGCCACCGCACTTTTGCTGTTCTGTGCTGATCATGCTCATGCAGGCACAGGACTGGAGCTCTTCTCTACAGATAACCTGCCTTCCCCTTCACCCATCTGGCTACCTGGTGCCACCAGAACAGATTCCTACCACTGCAGCACTTTCTGCAGCAGATGCCAGCACACTGCATGCTGCCCATCTGGATCAGCAACTGCTAGCATCACCTGAGCACTGTGCAACCCTGTGCCCAGCAGCCACCCAGCCCATTGCCCTAACCCTGCCCCACAGCCTCATGCTCAACCCTGTCTCCTCACCCTCCTCCTGCATCTCTATTACTATTAGAAGAACAAAGCCAGCTGAGCAGCTCACTGTATCCCACAGCAGACAAATAAGCAGGAGTACTGAAAAACAGGTCCCCAGGAGGGGAAGCACTGGGGGCTGTTGCTCCATTGCCTGTGCATGTGGTGGGGCAGCACAGCAGGCAGTGGGAAGGAGGGACAACAGGAGCAGCACCACCCGTAAAGGAGCTGGCACAAGGGGGCACAACGCATGTCAAGCAGCCACTCTCATCTGGGTGCCCCAAGAACATGTTGGAGCTTGGGGACAGCATCCCCTCCCCAGAGGGACTGTCATCATGGGGACAGCCTGCAAGGCCAGGGGTGTTAGCTGGTGTTGGTAAAGCAGGTAAGCTGGTTCTAGCTGGTAAAGCAGGGTGCAGTCCTGGGCATGGGCATGGGCAGATAGGAAGGGTTCTACCCTCTTTATGAGCAGGGACATGGACAGGATCCATGAAGGAGAGGCTACTGGAGGATCACAAGCCACAGACCTCATGTGCCATTTGAAGACTGAATACTTGCAGTCTAAGAAGAAAGCCCCTGGCACAGCTTAATTCAGCTGAAGCAATTGTGCTTAGATAAAGTCAGTAGGTGCAAATGACTCATAATAAGGGAGTTTAGCTGGATGAATATTTCTGGAGTAATTGCAGCTTTGCCTGATAAGACAGCCAAAATGGGTTTGCACTATCCCATTATACCAGGAGCAGAGAGCTCAGCGACAGTGCTCCTGGGACAGTTTCTACCTCCAGATAAAAAGAGTGATTTCCCTGGGGTCTGTTTGTCTCTGCTGTCCAGAGCCCACCACAGGAGTACCAGCCAGGTCATCACCAGCAAGGGTCCCACGTGGGCAACATCAAGTGTGTAGCTAGAAGGGGTCTTGGGGCAGCAGGCCATGTGCCCCTGCCCATCCTAGAGGGGACTACGCACCCTGCACAAGATTGACCTGCTCTAAAGGCCTCCCTATAGAAAGGCTCCAACAACCCAGAAATAATCAGCCCATTTTTAAAGGTTAGGAAGGCTGCCAGCAAATGATCCCCTGTGTTTCCTTCCCTCAAGCTTTTTCTCACCCTCTGCCTCTCCCCTGAGATAGCAAACCGTGATACCACAGGTTTAATTAGTGTTTTTGACTTCCAGCACAGGGACGGGATTCCTCTTCTGTGCTTTCGCCAGAAGCCATCTTATCCTGCCAAGCAGGCAGGTAACCTGGGCAAGCAAGACTGGCTTCATACCTGCAGCTGCTAACACGGCGAAAGGTTGTGCCTTTGGGATCTGTGGGAGTTCTGGCAAGGCAGCAGATCCCCAGTGCTTGTGCGGAACAGCACGTGCTGGTGCTGGAAAAGCTGTGAGCTGAGGCAGGGCCTCTGCTGGGAGCAGAGAAAGAGCCCCTGCACAGGGGCTGCCACGTTGGGTTCCCCCCAGAAGATGCCATGGTGCAGGGAGGGCATTGGCAAGGTGCTGGCCTTGGGAAGGGACGCAGGAATCCAGCACAGGGGCACCCAAATAGCCCTGATGACAGCTGGCATGTTGCTGTCATCCAAAACTGTTTTGGGGCCTTTCTACTTTTGTCCAAGGTACTCAGACAGTGTAAAATTAGACTTAGCCTTGCTGCTAAAAAGAAGTGCTAATAGCAGTCAGTCTAAAGGCTAAAGATGGAGCCACATCTATTAATACACTGGTGCCTTCACTCTCCTGAGTGTGATTTCCAAGCCAGCCTGCTCCAGCACAGCCGAGGACTCCCTGTTGCTCAAGAGCTGGCTTTAGCCACAATTCCCTTCTATGCAGAGTAGCAAGAGCACACGACACAGGTGGCTACTACTAATTACAGGGAGGACTTTTTCCCTCAGGTTGTTTAATTAGTGCTGATCAGCAGAGATGTGCCATTAAAGCCAAGGCAATCTCTGTAGGTCAGCATGGTCTGGAACACCACTCAGCCCTGAGAACAATGCCACAGTGGAAGCAGGAATGGGTAGCTCATTGCATTGAGTGCACTCAGCAGGCACAGGGGCAACAGGGGCTTCGGGTGCTTGGACGCACCATTGTCAAGTTGGGAAGGCAACCTGTGCTGGCTGTGGCAGGGAAGGAAGAGGGCCCAGTTGATGCACCATGACATAGGTCTCTGTCCTTAGTGCAGCGCATGTGCAGGTGGGAAAAGAGAAAGCTCAGACCTGCTCCCTTCCTAGTGGCACCTGCCCTGTCCTGGGTGGAGCAGTGGGGTAAGAGGAGGTGCTGATCTTGTTTTTCCCAATCCTGCCTGCATTCCCTTGTTACTGCACTTCCAGCTCCAGAAAACAAAATCCTGTGGTCCGTGTGATGGTTAAGTCTGTGAAAAACATACCTCTCACAGTGAGAAAAGAAGCCACGGACTGATAGCGTATTCTGGGAGCAAAGCCCTGCCTCTTCTCAGCCATAAATCGCTCAAGTGGGCTGTGACATTTCTGTTGTGCTTGTCATCCCCATGATGTGTGAAGCTCTGCTGCGAGCACTCCTGGTTCTGAAGGCTCTGTGAGTACTGCCTCTGGGATGTGCAGACTGCACCCTGCTTCTCTTATTTTGCTGCCCAGGTCCCCAGGGTCTCTGGATTGCTACAGCCTCACGAAGCAGGAGATCAGCTAACCACCAGTGTCTCCATGCAGAGCAGAGGATGGTTTTGCTTGTTGTGCCCCTGAGTGTGTTCCATGACATAACACCTCTCCTCCATGGCCCCTCTGCTTCTGCAATGTCCACAAAAGCCCCATCTCGCATCACCCTCAGCTGCCTCCTGCCCCAAAACTGCAGGATGGGAGGAGAAGCTGCTAGTGCCCCAGACAGCCTCTCTGCATGATAGGTGAGTGCTGAGCTCCTGCTTGCCTCTGGGGGCCCAAAAATGAAACATGCCAATAGACATCCCTGGAAGGGGAGATGATCAGGCACGCATCCATGATTGTGTAACCCTTGTTTGCTTCAGAAACCAGGACAACAGCAGCACTATTTCTGCTGGAAGAGATGACAGCAGGGTTGTGGCTTACTGGAGTTGATGGGGAGCAGTGCTGGGGCAGTCACCTGGTATTACTGGGAGAAAACAGCCCAGCAACAGCTGCGGCAGCAGAGCCATGCTCTGCAGGCTTGTACTAGCCAAGCTCAGTCCCTATGAACTCATCTTGGGGATGGCTGTGCTGAGCCACAGCCCCTGCCTGCAAGGAGGGAGCTGGCAGCTCTTTCCAAAAGCATCCAGAACAGTAAATGCTGGGCTGTGCTGACAGCTCTGCTGCTCATTCACCCATCCCCACAGTACTGCTGGTGGTGACCGTGGCAGGGCAGTAACTGGAAGTGCTAAACACAGCATGTGCTGCCCGCAATCCAGCTTTACACCTCTGATGAGCAAAGGGCTAGAGAGACAGCAGGTTTCTCAATCCTACCAGTACGTGGCCATGCCACACACACATGATGATGGGAACAATCAGCTGGGCTGGAGGAACCTGCAGTTGGGGCTGGAGGGTGAAAGGGGGCAATTTATTAAACACTTGCCATGAAATGCTGTGGTTTCTGTGAAACTCGCAGCAGAGACCTGCTCACTTCCAGGCACACAGCTCAAGTGATCAATGCACACCGACCTTGCTGCTCATGAGGCTTTTTGAGCAGTGAGCTCAGCCTGGCTTCGGTTCTTTCCTATCAGCTACATAACCATTTTCCTGGCAGCATCAGAGGGCACTGCCAAAGCTGTGGCCAGCAAAGACAGTCATGTACACCAGGGGCTATGAAATCTCTGGGCTGGGTCCCTGCTGCACTGCAGCTGGATTGTCTGCATTAGGCCAATGCAAGCCTTCAGGAGCATCCTTGGCCCTTGCTCCTGGTGGTACCCAACTCTCCCCATGGACCTTACCCCAAAGGTAAGCTGACAGGCATCAGCATCCACCCCCTTGCTCTCCATC
This sequence comes from Forpus xanthops, assembly GCA_032466535.1. Taxonomy (NCBI): domain Eukaryota; kingdom Metazoa; phylum Chordata; class Aves; order Psittaciformes; family Psittacidae; genus Forpus; species Forpus xanthops. The sequence continues at coordinate 36,622 of JASSUY010030901.1, read as the reverse complement.
CATCACCTTGTGGCTGTGCCAGGGGTGTCTCGGGGGAACCTGCTCCAGCCTCCCATCCTGACTAGGCAGGGCAGCAGCAAAGCCAAGCCACTGAGCACAAATCCTATTAAATACTCCATGGCACTGAGTGGGAGCTCCAAGCCCTGAGCCTCCCAAAGGACATAAGGCTACTTAAGACACCCTAAGCTCTTCATGCAGATGAATACTTGGGGCCATCAAAGAGATCTTAAAAGCTTAAGGTAGGTGAATGTTTAAACTGCTCTAAGCCTTCAGTGTTGTAGCCAGGTCAGAGGGAAGTCCCCAGCACAAAGCCTTCCCTGCATGGTTGCTCTCTGCCCCAGCAGATGCCCCTACATCAGCTCAGCTGTGTTTCTCCCATCCCTGTCCTCACCATCTCCCCACACCACATCCACACAGCAAAGGGTTGGGCTGCCACGTCTCTCCTAGCACTGTATTTATTTTCTGTCTAGACACTAGTGGGTTTGATATGCAGCTCCCTAAACCCCAGCCATGGCTTCTGCTCCCTCTCATCAGGAGAGCCATAAAATGAATGTTTTTTTGTGGGCAGTTACACACTTAATTCAAGTTCTACCCACTGAAAAGCCTGAATGAAATTGAACAGTGCACAGTTGGTGCCCCAGGAGTGTTTTCATAAATAAATCTGGAGGTTTCGGTGGGATCTTTAATACACACTAAATTGGAGTCTGTCACAAACATGTCCTCTTGCTAAGTGACAGCAGAATATATATTGTCCACAACAGCAGATCAATCCACACAGATTTTCCTCAAGTGGTTTCTCAGTGTCACTAATGACTCATTCCTTCTGGTTGCAGAGAACCATATTTGAAGTAATGGGATACCGCAAATTACTTCACTTACTTCCAAGATGCTGTAGCTGCCCTTAAGCTGAATAATGCAAGTTATTGCAGGTATCTGTTCTTCTTTCCTCTGAGGTACCATGAGAAAAGCCTTGCTGCCTGCCTCCCTCCCAGGTCTTGTGTTCCTACATGCTTATTTTCTGTGTGGGAACAAATCAAGTTCTTTGGTTCGGGCCATGCATCTGCCCTAAGAGGTCCCTGGGTGCAGGGTGCTCATCAGCTTTAGCCCTGTACCCGCAGTCATTTTTCCCCCCAGCCTCTGTTAACTCAGCAAGTGACACCAGCTTAGTGTTTCCAACCATACTCACAGAGCACAAATACCATGTCCCTTCCCAGAGCTGCCTGCCCTGGAGCAGGGCTTGCTTTCAGACTCCTTTCTTTACCTTTGGGGATACTTACTCCTACAGCACTCACCTTGAGCTTGCTATTTCACTTTGCTGGGATACACATCGCCTGAAGCACAGGGGCATCGTAAAGCCAAAGCAAAGTAAATTACTGTTTTATTTTGACACAAGAAACATCACATCCAGCCAAGTGATTAAATACCTGCACACAACCTCCTCAGCCCAAGCCATCTTCCCACCAAAGCATCCATCCAGTGCACTTCAGCCACTCCTGCAGCCAGCTTGCTCCCAATCTAAAATGACATCCTTAAGACCCCTTCTGACCTTCCCAGCTTTTGCAAAGGAGATGACACTACTATCAGCAGCAACCAGTGCTTCCTGTAAACACACTGCTCCCTATGAAGTTCAGCCTGGAAAGCACTCCAGCAGCCAGATCCCCAGTACTCCGCTGTGGATGGGAGGGATGGCTGGCATGTAATGGATCACCAATTTCAGATCTGACAGGCATGGGAATCTACTGTTGGGTCTTCCATAGGTTTTACCTCCATGCAGAGCCATACAGAAAGTAGAAAAGGCAGCCAAGCACTTTGATGTGGATCTGCACAGAGAGTTCCCAGCATTCGGGCAGCCAGCTCAGACTCCCCAGGTTACCAGAGGACTTTTGCTTCTTCCAGACCTCTGAGAAAACCTCACTGCAGCCCCAGGAACCTGGCATGGGTGAAAATATATTTGGAGGGAGGAGTGGATTTCCATATGAAAGAAGGAATTGACTTGGGAAGAAATAGGAAGACTGCAGCATGATGCTAACATGAAAAGCACACTCATGAATATGGACTTGGTAGAAGAGCCTGTAAAAACCTTTTCCACACTTTGCTAATGCAGATCTATTTTGCATGCAGGACAAATGCTTGCATGCCCAAGCTCGGTACTGCACTGCCAGAGGGGCTCCAGGCCCTTCCAGCAAAGACCTGCAGCAGCATGCTCAGGAGGCTCCTGTGCTGCTGCCACAAGACTCAGTCCCTGCAGATGTGGATGCACCTGCAGGTCTCACCCAAGAAGTGCCGCTTCTCATGACTTCTGCTGCTGGAATAGGAACAAGGGACCTGCAGCATTCTGCTTACAACACCCCTATTTCTCCTCTTCTTCTGTATGAGATCACTCCCTAATTCACAGTCACAGCCTGGGAGACCCAGGGACCCCAGCACAGCAAATACTGGGAGGCAAGAGCTCCCCAAGGCTGAGGTACCTTTTGTGCTGGAGGAATTCTCACATGACTTTCACAGTCTCTTCAAATAATATCCAAGCCCAGGCCAGCAAATGGAATCCTTTACCATGGTGCTAAATCTCACACACATTTCTGAACCTAAATAAAGCAACTAATTATGATGCTATAACTATGCAATTACATCATGAGGGACAGGAAGATACAGAGAGAACTTATAAAAAAAGCCTGGCTTACTCAGCTTTTAATGTAGCAGAAATGTTCACTCAGGCATCCTTGGAATGAGATTTTTGAATTAAGGTTGATGATAGCCTGCAATAATAACCTCCATGCCATCTATGAGGCTTTCATTCTATTAACTCTTGCATCTCATGCAGAATGATAAATTCACCCAGTAGTGGTCAATTAGCACTTTTTCTTACAGCTGGTATTTTCTGCAGATACCATCTCCACAGTCCAGCCTGTGCTGGTGCCAAGAGCACTTGCAAAAAGCCTTTCTGTTCAACTGCTTGTAATGACTGAGGAGCTCTGCTGCTCAGGAAGTTCTGGTCCCTGGGATGAAAATAAGTGGGACATGCCTTTATGTCTCACCACTCTGTGCTCTGACAGGTTTTCTTGTACAGAAATATCACTCAAGTGCCCAGCACACTGTTAGCTCCTGTCCTGGGTTCAGTACTCTGATCTCTGTGAGCTGGTTCAGCTTCATTTCTCTTCTCCAGGTTTTGATTACCTCACATTTATCAGGAATATCTTGATCCCCTGAGCTGTCATTTACATCTTACACCTGGCTTGTCACCAAGTTTGTACCAGCATCACTGCAGGAGTAACAAGGACACGTGCTGACAAGTGAAGCCACTGAGAGTAGGCACCATGAGGCCTTGCTTCATTGCACCATCACCAGCATCCCGAAGACCCTCTTCTGTATGGTACTCTTGGAAGCTACTGTGAAAGAGAGAGAGAATGGCTCACTGGTGAGAGCTATAACAAAATAAATTCACAACAGCTGCTCTGGATCGCAGAAAGGGGCTGCCTTGCTCAGGACTCCATCTCTCCCAGCATCCCAGTGCCAACTGTGGCACACAGAACATTCAAAGAAGGGTGCAAGAAGAGGCCAGGTTTAATGATGTGCCACAGGATGTGGAACCAGTACCAAGAGCTTGCAGCCCTGGGACTTCTTTGAACCAAGGCAGTATCTTGTCTTTATAGCCTCCAGTGGCCAGCAGTGTCAACTGCCTGCCTGGCATTCAGCCGCAGTAAGGGACACCAACAAAGGTCTTTCTGCAAATGGCACAGCTCCCCCCAGAAAGCAATCCCCATGTAAGCAAGCAACACCATGGAGAGACACAGAGAGGCTGAGGAAGGAAGACAGATGTTTTCAGATAAGCTCTGGATGGGAGCCAAGCACAGCATGGACATCCCCAGCACACCAGTTCCTTTCGCGCAGCACAGGCCACAGCACCACACCTGCTCCCGGTGTTCCCAGGATGCTTCTCCAACCTCATGTACAGCTTTGGGAAATGATCTGATGCGGAAAAAAGCACAAGTTCCATTTTCAGCTCATCTTCCCCAAGCAGGGACATTCTGTCCTGAAAGGGATGCAAGGAGAGATGTAGCAGGGGGACCCTGCAGGGACTGAAAATTGCCTTAGCAGCAAAAACTTGAAAGACCAAGGCCACAGGAGACAAGAAGTGAGGAGCAGCAGAAAGCCACTGACCTCTATCTGTGGCATACCATGGAGAGGAGGAACAGGGTACACTGGTCCCTTGCACTACTGTGGGAATGCAGGCATGACTCAAACAAAGCTTTGCCTAAATACTGTCTCTTGTCTATGGACAGCAAAGAGCTTTTCTGATTTATACTCCGACACAGGTACAATAAGCAATTTGGTAAATAAAATGAAATGCCAGTGGAAAGGGCTCAAACTCTCAGGGAATTTTCCCCTTAGGAAGCACCAATTCTTCAACAGTCAGACACCTAAGGTGTCCTAAATTCCTTAAACTAGACTCATAACTGGAAAATACAATGGTGGCTATCATCTCTGTAGTGACAAAGCGGAAAATTCAAGTCCTGATTTCCCTGGCCCCTTCCCCTGCCTGGTATTTTTCCATGGCCTGGTTACCCTTTGGACACATCCTAAGTTCCTTCCTGTGGTGGTCTCTGAAATGCGTTTAAATCAGGAAATTACCCTGCCTGTTTTTCTCCATAGATTACATGTGTCCAGGCTGACAAATCACAGTAGGACTGGATGTCAACCATGATTTAACTCTTCATATCCAGGACCATGAATGACCCTGCCCTCTCAGCTCCACAGCACAAAGTGTGCCAAGGCCACAACTTCTAGGAGAAGCTCATCTCAGTTATACTTTGCTGGATCCTCCCTGAATCCAGTTCATCACCCCTGGGACTGCTCACAGCACTCAGGATGTGGGCACACAGTGTCTTTATGCAGGTATATGGTCTACTGCACAGTGGCAGCTGATGCACAAAGAAACACATGGATGCTAATGGCATGTAGGATCCTGCAGACAGTCCCAGGACACATGGCAGCGAGAGCAGCAGCACTGCTATTGCAAGCTGTCCTGCAGGACATCTGTCAGCGCGAGTGAAGCCACAAGGCTGTGCAGAGGGCAAGGCTATTTCTCAAAGAAACAAGAAGTACTGCAGGTGTTGCTACAGGACACGACACAGCATTCTGCAGCCGACAGGCTTGTGGGGCTAACAGATCTCACCTCTCCAAGGAGCAGCTGAGCCAAAAGTCTTCCATAACTAACAACAGTTTCTTACAGCTACATCAGGCTCTCTGGGGCACCAGCTCCAGGGGAAGGACTAGTGAGTCTAGAGCATCCCTGGCAAAGATGCACCTGCAGTGAGCAGAGGTGCCACATGAGCTGCATGCACTGCTAGCTGTGGAGGCCATGCCTACTTAACAGTGGTCACTTCTGCTTTTTAAAAGCCTTTCCCAGTCCCCACATGGGATCAGATCACATCTATGGTGAAGCACAGCAGCTGTGGTGGATAGCAGGGTACAGAATTGGAGTTGACTGTAGCCTTTAAACTCACATTGGGAATGATTTGGAGACCCAAGGTCCTTCTATGATGTTCACTCATTCGGCAAGCCCACATACATGGGAAACCTTTTGACCTTGAAGCACATTCCGAGGAGAGCAAATGGCTGATGCCCAACCCTACCACCAGCAAACTCCCCAGACCAGTGGCACACATCCTGCCTCACAGGGTTCTATGCAGAGGACCAGGGTCAGGAGGAGGGAGCTTAAAGAGCAGATCTAGACTAAGGCTAACCCCAGCCAAAGGTCCTATATCCTCCAGCTCAAACAGCCAAGAAGAGGCTGCTGCTGGAAGACAAGAAAAGCTGGAAAAGATGATTAATAGAGGTTTGGAAAAAAGCTGGCTTGATTTCTTTTGAAATGGAGAGCAGCTCCTCAGACAGCAGCCTTCATGAACCTGCGCAACTTCCCATAGGAAGGAAGATAAGCATTGGCTGGATGCAGTCCAAATCAGTGCAAAAGGGAGATGCATCAAGGAAGCAAGTGTTTCGCAAACCAACCTGTGGCTCTCCTTCCAAGGCGCTAAGATGGGCTCCCACTTGAGGGACAGCCACATCCTCACCCTGCATGAGGGCAGAGGCCTTCACGAGACAGACCCTTCCATCAAAGCCGGCTGGCTAGGATATGCAGGAAGCTGGTTTACAGCCTCTGGCAGAAGCTCCAGGAGCTGTAACAGGAGCAGGCCAGGATGAAGAGCAGAGCTGCTGGCTGTATCAAAGTCTGCACTGCACTGACCCTATAAATCAAGTGGGGACAGGTAGTAAACGCATCGCAGCGGGATTAAATGGATTTCTCATTGGTATTGTGCCAATGCCATAGAGCTTTGGTTCATCTCACTCTCATTTCCAGGGGCTTTAAATAAAACCTTCTGCCCTACACTGTTTGGGATGTGAGTAAATAAAGCACCATCTCCTGGCTGGAAGGATGGGGAAGGCAGTACCGAGCATCTGTGCTGTGTACCACCTTCTGTGAAATGGGGAACAGATCAGGGTAAGCTACTCCACACCGAAATGGGAGGGGAGCTGTGGTCCTCCTCACCCAGCTAGACTTGCAGAAGACCCAGTCTCCACAGGACTGCTCCACCTTGCAGCTGAGGCAGGTAGCCCAGCCACAAGCCACACAGGCCAAAGGAATGATTCTTTTAATTAGGAACAAACCCCATCTATTAAATAGCCTGCAACACTTAAAGGGCTGTTTAGAAAGAAAATATTTTATTTCTAGGGAGATGGCTCACTTATGACAGCTGTAAAACCCCATTAATGAGAGGATAAGAGCTCTAGAGCTGTTACAAAATCCACTGGCTCATTTGTTGCCTTTACTGTTGCTTACAATTCTATTTGCAGTTGGGAACATTTGTTTAGCAGATGTTAGCATATTAAAGGTGAGTTAACAGCATCCAGCACTCCTTCACTCCCAAAAGTCCATCTGCATGACCCAAAGGGTGCAGTTGCAATGCCCCTGCTAGGACAGGGCCAGCACAGAGCCTCTCCCCACCCCAAGCACTTGTGCTTGTGGTCCCAGCCATTGTTTGCTGGTCCCACAGCAGACCCCTGTGTCACAGCAGGTAGCTGTTCCCCTGCAGCCCACATCCCCCCAGTGCTCACTGGTGCCTGGGGCAGTTCTACGGAGTCCCACTGTCATCTTTTGGGCTTTACTCCACCACCTCCACAGTGCTCAGGGCACTTTGGATACCCAGCCCATGTGAGGGGACATTCCTTCTTTGCAGCTCCTCTCTTGTATGGGGCAGCAGCCTTTTAGGACAACACTGGGGGTGGGGAGAGTGGGGCAGTGTCCCATCCTAATCCTAGTCCCTCTCCCACGAAGAGAATAAAAAATTACATCTATTCGCATAAGAACACCACTCAGCTTTGTACACTGAATAGAGAATCAATTAAACCAGACAATCTCTCCTGGAGCTTATTCAGCATAGCTTAATTAAACACTATCAACAGCTCCACACCCCCAACTTTAACAAGGAGGCAGGAAAACTCCCATACAGAGTTACACCAGGGCAGATCCAAGTGGGGCAGAAGGGCTGCTGAAGCCACCAGTCCCAGGCTCCTCCTGTCATCAATGCCTTTTTGACACTGAGATTTGACTGTTGCACTGAATTGCAGTGAGCTGCCTCCATTTATTTGATTTGTATTGCCTGAAGGAAAATGCTTTTGCTGTCTTCATGCACTCTAACCATTTGGCTTCAAAATAAAAGCTCTGGGGACCTGTCATCACGCACTTCCCTTCCCATAAAGAAAGGGCAAGATGCAGTCTTTTTGAGCAGAATCGCAGAAAAGCGCTCAAGCCTGCTGCTGCTGCTTTGCCTTGCTCAGAAATGACCTTGCAAGGGTCATTTTTGAGAGCAGCTATCTCCTCCTGCTGCAGTTTTACATTAGAGCTGTCATGTCCTGACTTCCCTGCTTTACCTGGAGGACTTCAATAGCCTTTGGAAGAATAAGAAAAGCAGCAGCACGGCTCAGGCTCTTCCACCCTGCACAAATCCTCTCAGGACTCGATCCGACATACCCACACATGAATGCTTCTTCCACTGGCATCACATGAGGGCTCACATGCACAGAGTGGCCCTGTGCATCCCTTTGGGATGGGAACAGGCCATATCTGTGGGGGGGTCTGGGTCATTGCAGTGAGCTCTGGCAGGATTTCCTCCTCTCCCGGCATGCAGAAGGGCACTGGTATGGTATGTGATAGTGCTCCTCCTGCCCGTAATTGTATCCATGACCCAGACTGCAGCTTCCAGGGAGAGTGGCATGGATGTGAATGGCCTGGGTAAGCCCAAATGAAAAGCACAGGACAGAGATGCTGAGAGTTTGTCTCTGCTCTTGAGAATGAGTGGAAATTCAGTTTCCCAATTGCTCCCAGAGCAGGTACTGCTTTCTTCATCCTCTTGGACACCTCACTTTTGTGCAATGCACTTTCTGTGGCCCATTATCATCTATCCTGAAGCACATCAGGGTGGGTACCACTGCCCACAGGGTCACCAGGCAGCTGCAGTGGTCCCTGGGCTCCTCCTGCTTCCACCTTCACACTGCACATGCATACCCAAGCACCTACCCACAGGAGCACAGCCAGCAGCAGGAGCCAGCCATCGAGCTCATTCCTTACTCTTAGAGGAAGAAAAGGAAGTGTTTGAATTATTTACTTTGCAACTGACTCCAGTCCCGCAGATCAGAACAAGTCAGAACAGCAAATCCTACAAATGTTTCCTAATTCTGCATTACTCCAAAGCTCTGTTTTGCTCAAAATACGTAGCTTGCTCCAACAGCAGCATTACTGTTGTACCAGATCTCACTCCTCCTGTCTCTCACTTTTCTCCTCGCCTCTCCTCCCTCCCCCTCCTGTTTTTCCCATCTGTTTTTGAAGCAGAGGAAGCGGAAATGAAACACAGGCTGCTGACTCTTCCTGCAGGCTCCGGATCGCCCAAACCAGTCGACTCAGTTCAGGCTCTGCCTTTCTTTGTCCACTTCTGACAAGCTCCAAGATCACAGTGTGTTTACTCTTCTCCTGGCGCATTGAGGAAGATGAAATATGAGTGTTCAGTGTATTGTTACAGAAACCACAGAGAGGCTCTGCAAATGCCATGGTTGGAATATCCAGAAGGTCTCAAACGTGACCCAGCACAGGGCCCCGGTCAAACGACTTCCCAAGGGGCCATGCAAGCATCAGGCAGGGCAGCCTGCTGCCGGCTGCACAAATTACCTTCCCATTCCCTTTGTCTGGGGGCCCTCCCAGCCCTATAGGAGAGAAAAAAGGGTGTTCTTGAAAGCTCCACCAAGCACAGCGAACTGCGGCATTAGGGATGCGAGGGAGGTGACCCCACCAGATCAGGGCTCCTTGGCAGCAGCCCACGGGTGGTGCTCACTGGGGAGCGGAGCGCTCCCGGGCAGCTCCCTGCCCTACTTCTCTTTCAGAAATACACAATGGTGACACTGCATGACATAACTTGTCTTGTTTCATCGAGGCTGGGGCTGTCCTTGCGCAGCTGACTCCGCCGGGAGCGCGAGCTGCCAGGCAGGAGAGACGAGAACAGCTTGCAGGGGTTTCCTCAGCTGAAGGATCGATTCTGGGAGGCTCCGTGCTGCAGCCCTGGAAACAGCCCCTTCCTTAGGAAAGGCCTGTACAGCTCAGGGCAGTCCGAGAGACCCTATCCCATAGCACGCAAGCAAGATGAGGTGCACAGTTTTAAGTTCGCCTGGCACAAGGGTGTGTTCCCCATCTGCACCACACACATCAGACCTCACAGCCCCTTCGCATGCTGCTAACCATGGGATGCAAGAAAGGGCCCCAGTACATCAGCAGAGACTTCCCCAGACAGCACACTGCTTTTGCAGCGCTCACTTAAGTGCTGACCGAGGACACAAGAAAGGCACAGGCACTAACGGGTAAAACCCTCCCCGCTCGGGGTGCACGCAGAGCCAAGCAAGCCAGCATTTGCTGGCCCAGCATGCTCTCAGAGGAGGGTTACGCACTCATCAGCCGCAGCCAGACTCCAGCAGCCGGAGCACATCCGTGCGGAGCAGCAGGAGTTCTGGGCAAGGGCTCATTTCCCAGAAGGTGCCAGCACAAGCAGGGGCTCGGGCTGCCAGCACCTCCCGTGGGACACGCTGCACGTGTGCGGGTTCTGCTGCCTCCACCCACCGGAGGACAGCTGCCTGCTCCTGGCTCAGCTCTGCCCTGGAGCCCTGCCCTGCTCTCCCAAAGCGTTCCCGGCTGCTGCTCCCCGTCCTTGGCACATGGGGTTTCACAGGGACTCTGTAACCTCACTCATCCCGGGAGCTGCCACTCTTACCCCACTGGCAGCAGGATGGCGAGCTTCAGCCTGCATCCCCCCGTGTGGGGCAGCTAGTGCCTCACCTCTCCCCCAGCCTGCTGGGGTGATGAGTTCCGCAGGCACAGCAGTACTTCCCTCATCAACACACTCAGCCCTGAACCTGGAAATGAGTCTATCAGTCCCAACGATGATGACACTGCCCCAGCCCTCCAGCCTCCCCCCAAACAAACCATGTCCAGCCGCAGGACCTACCCATCAGGGAGGGCAGGGCAGAGGTGCTGCTGGCAGTAATTGCTAATGCCGTTTCTTCCAATGCCTCCACAGTAGCTCTGTGTGCCCACGCCATGAGTGAGCCCTGAAACAACCTTGCAACCATCACCTTACCCCAGACCTCCCCATGGGACGGGGATGCTCAGCAAGGCACCACCAGGACCAATGGCAGACAACAAACAGTCCTTGTTGTCCCCGGGGGAACTTGCTTCTCCCATTAATATTTTAATTGACTATCTCTCATTTTTGCTGTGTGGAAGCCTGCACAGTGGAGCAGCCAATGCAGCTGCACACGCAGCACCAGGCAGAGCCTGGGGCCTCAGCTTAGAGGCAGACAGGACAAGAAACACTCCAATGCCACTAGCTCCCATCCACAGCCAAATGGCTAAGGTATGGGATGGTATCCAACACAGTTACATGCCTTATCCTCTCTGCCACCATGGCTCATGAGAGAGAGGTTCAAAGCTGTTGCTCCCTTTTTCTGGGGGGGGGGGGCAAAGACCACAGCCCTGTCTGACAAGCTGGGATGCTGCCTTGCAATCCAGTTTCCTTGAGGGTTTTTAATGCCACTTGACATTATGAACAAAAAGCATTACGTGCAAACACAATGGTCAGATGCTCTGACCAAGCCTGAATTGCAGGAGAGAATTAGAGATGAGGTTTCACGGCTACAAGCAGCTCCTATGGGGTCAGCTCCTGGGACTGCATAATTTAACACTTTAACTGATTAGCTAAATGGCCAGAAAAATCTTTCCTGGTAAGACAGGTGACACAGGCTGATGGTGCCATAAACAACAAGGAGCTCATGCTGCTCGTGCCAGTGACCTGAATCACTCATGGAACAGGCACAGCCCCAAATACACCTTGAAACCATGAGCACTAGGTCAGGCTTGGACCTGAGGGCACGGGTGCGACAACGGGTGCGGGATTCAGTACAGAGAAGCAATTGCTCAGGGCATGACCTGGAGGCCACAGCTGCCAAAAGCAACCAGGCTGCCCTGCAGTGGTAAGACCACTGACAATCACTGTCCTGTGCTGGACACAGCACCCAGAGAAAAATAAAACATAGGTCAGAAAGGACCCCTGGAGCTCTCTGGTCCAATCTGCTGCTCCCAGCAGGGCCTCTGCAAACATTACGTGAAGACATTTGAGCTTTGGAGACCTCCAAAAACAGAGAATGCCCCTCAGCCACTTCTCTAGTGACCTCATCCAGCCCCACACCAGCCTCCTGGCACAAGAAGTAGGAGAAGGCTGCCTGACCAGCAAAACAATCCTTCAAAGCAAATGGTACAAAGGACAAGACATTGCAGGCACAGCTGGTGGACACAGACACATGGGAAGAAGAACTGAGCTCTCCATCGCTGGCGAGGCTACAACATGGCACTCAACAAAAGCCATCTCAAAATCACGAGCACTTTTTCTACAGTGAGATAGATCAAACACCACCCAGCTTACCAGGAACCGGAAGACTGACTGCCACAGCAGGTCTTGAGCACAACAAAGAGCAAGCCCTCCTCCACAAACATAGGAGAGCCTGTGTCTGCCTGCATTGCCTAAATAGCCTGATAAGGACCAGCTGGGGTGCACAAAGCCAGTGGATAGCCAATAACAAGGCAAGTGAGGGTAATGCACAGGTGTTTTGTGCTCTGGGATTGTGTTGGGTGGCAGGAGAGCAGCTCTGCAGTTGTCAGAGCCCTCCCAAGGTAGCTGCTGACGTGCAGCTGTGAGAAGCCCCTGTACCAGCGAGATCATCATACCTCTTGTCATGCTCATTCTTACAGGCGTCTGTCACTGTGGTTTCCCAGGGTGTGGGTGCGTGGGGCAGCAGCTGGGGAGCAGCACCCTGTGCTCTGGGATGCTGCCCTTCCCATGGGCATCTTCCTATTTATTTCCCCCTTCTTGTGACTGAGTCAGTCCCTGTGCAAGCCTGGCACCATGACAGTAAGCCAGGCACGTGAGCTACCGCACAGGGCCTGCAGCCCTGCAGGAAGTACCTCAGGGCTGGGATGGGTGACAAGCCTTTTCGGGGCACAGGGGAGCAAGTGATGCTGGATGCATCGCTTGGGGGTTGCCACGTAATTTGGTCCCCCCTGTGGGTGTTCAGCCCATGCTCTGCTTCTGCATGAGGCTCAGCTTGGGGCGGTGAAAAGTGGCATTTGGGATGCAGAGCAACCCATGCATCTTCTGGGGTGAAGGTGGCCAAGGCTGGAGCAAGGGGCTGTGGCAGCGTGGCAGCCCAGGGGTACTGCTGTTCAGCCTGGCTGAGGAGATCACCATTCCCCAGCCACCAAGAACAGCGTTTTGGTGATCCACAGGCAGAAATATGTCCCAGCCTCTTTCAAGGGTATACAATTAAAAAGCAAGCTTGCAATTAGATAATTTGTAGAGAAGAAATTAATTGTTCCTTTGGATCAGCACCTCTCAGAGTGCTCAAGTTCCCTCTCCCCATCCCAGTGCTTTGTATACAGGCAGGTTTTGGGTGATGGCTCCTGTGCTTTTAAGCACATGTGGAGATAGCAGGAAAGGCTTATCTGCCTCTCCTGGGGATGACAGGCAGCCATCACCCCCGCCCAGCAGGAACCAGCCCCACAACCCACATCCATCTCTGCTCTGTTGGGTGCTGCCTTGGTGCGATGGCTGGACAGCCCAAGGGGAGCAGGTCGGTGCCCAATCCCATGGAGCAGTCAGTGGGTTGGAAGGCTCCATGCTGTGAAATCTGGAAATGATGGGTCAGGAGCAGTGTGTGCAAATAGAACCCCCAGAGCATGGCTGAGAGCTGCCCCAACACATGTCAGCTATTAGGGTCTGTGCAGCACAAGCTTCTTGAGTGATAAGGCAGCTGCAGAAATAAAGACTGGAATAAAAAGACTGAGTTTATGACAAACTGCATGTACATCGCAGCCCACAAGATTGATGAAAGAAGCAGTGAGCACATGAAGAAATCTCTGCATGTAAATCTCTGCAAATAAAAAGCAGAGGGTGACAAATCATGTGGGCAACAACCCAGAAAAGAGGTATTTGATAAATATTTCTATTCAGCATTTGGGAGGCAAAAGCCAAACAAGGCAGCTTGTTATAAAATAAAATGCAATCATTATAAACCACTTTCCAACCTATGAGGGCTTCAGGAAGATGTTAAACAATAGCCACTGAGGTTAGACTTTTAAACAGCAGGTCTGACACATTGGTGAGTGTAAAGGAACAGAGTAAGGAGCCATCTAATGAGCTCCTGCAGGTCCCTGGGACTTCCCCAGGGTCCCAGCACTGGCACGCTGCCATACCTCCATGGAGTAAACAGGATGTCCCAGGACAGTCGAGCTGACATCAGTCCTGTGCCAGAGGGTGAAATGGCCACGGCCAGGTTCAGTTGATAAATGTTTGAAGTGGGGAATTATCGTTAGTGTCAAATAGCACCATTTTATGGAAAAGAGATCTCGGCACATCTATGTTCTTGAGGTTGCCCCTATCAGCCAGGCTTGTGACAGTGCTGATGTAAGAAGCTTGCGTAAGGCTTTTGGCACTTCCAGCTGCTTGGAGCAAGCACAAGGAGTTAGTGCATTGGAAATCCAGATGCTCCAGCAGTTCCAGAGCCTTGCTGCAGCCGCAGCACTGCCGCTTATCCGAGGTGCTTGCAGGGGCCTTCGTCAGGGATTAATTCTCAGCCCTCCATTATTTAACACCTTCTCGGTTTCTCAGCAAGGGCAGAAGATGCCCAGGCATCTTCTGTTGAATGTTGCCCTGTTGAAGTGATCCTGGCACTGATACAGCCCCAGGGGCAGGCTGTACCACTAGCACAGCTCCTGACACCTGAGCAAAGAGGGGCTGCACCCAGGGAGGCTGGGACCCCCCCAAAACAAAGATACCTCCCTAAGGAAGGGCTTGAACATAGCTCTGCAGGAGGGGTTTTCAGTCCACTGTAGAGCAGTGCCCAGTGTGGGTCAGCATTTCAGGAGGAGGCAGGAAGCTGGATAAAGTCCAAAGAGGAAGAAAAGGAGCAATGGAGGAATGGGATGACAGACTTTTCATGGAAAGGAATTCCCTGGACACCATCTGTGGGGGCCAGAAAAAGAGGTTAAAGGGCTAACTTGATCCCAGCTTATTAAAGCTCTTTCTGATGCGATTAAATCTTTGGCAGTGCCTCTGTTTGGCAGACAGGGATGAAAGAAGGCTGTGGTTGGAAATAAAGCATGGATTTCAATGTGTGTAGGTACCTAGCCCCTAAAATGCTCTGTCAAAGCCTATGGTGAGTTGCCCATCCCTGGCAATGCTTTAACTAAGGTTTGGGGGGGCTTAGCCTGGGTGCCTCTGGCCTGGCTGTCCTGCTGGCTTGTCTCTGCATGAGACAGGTCTGCTAGGGGGGTTGGACTCCAGAGGCCCCTTCCATCCCTCACGATTCTGTGGTTCTGTGAAACCAGGTGTGAGTCCATTTGCACCCCAGGGGCAGCCTGTGGTGCCTGAGCAGACCCAGCCCCCAGCGACATCCCACTCAGTGCTCAGGCACTGCAGCTTGGATGAAACCCCTCTCCTGTTGTTGCACCAGGGATGCAGCTATTTCCTTGGGGATATATTGCATCTGTGTGCTGGGTGATGCAGCCGGAGGGCAGGACCATGGCTGGTGTGGGCACAACCATGGCTGGTGTGGGCGCAGCCACCAGCACCAGGGCACTGTAGGAAGGTGAGGCGACCAGACATGCACAGTGATGAGCTCCTGGGAGACATAACACCTCTTTCCTGCACTGTGGTGGCCCCCAGCATGACTGCTGTCATTGGGCTAAGCTTAGGTTAAACTGGGATGAACGCATTTCAGGTGGGGCAAGAATGGTGACACAGCCCTGCAGCTCTGCTATGGACAAAATCTGTGCTTACAGACCAGTGCCTTGCCCTGGGTCTTGCCCCCATGCCAGCATTGCTTGACGGGGGTGCACCAGGGCTGAAGGAATGCATAGAAGCTATTGATGGGCTTTCATGAATACTGGCATAAAGACAGCCTCAGGGAGGGGCATGGATTTATGGCTGACCTCTCCTTGCCTGGCTGAGCCCATCCTTCATCATTTACCTGGCGCAAAAAAACATGGTCCCTGTGAACTTGTCACTTGATGGTTTTTATGGGTACCTCTCCCAGGCAAAACCAGGTGAAAACACCTGGTTGCTCCTTTTTGGAAGATATTTTACTGCTGACAAGAAGCAATAAAGAAAAAGTGGCTGATTAATGTACTGTCTTCCTTGATATTCATGCTAGAAATAGAGGAGTGGATAAAATGGTCATGATAAGATGCATGATTAGAGGCCCACAAGGGGAAATGAGCACATACTTCAAATTGGAGGCAGCAGAGCAGAACATCTGAGCCATGATTAAAGATGGATCCGGCAATCTGTCCCCACATGGAGGTCACCGGCTTCTGTGTAATTTTGGCATTCAGTTGGAGTTTTTACTCAGAGCTCACCCTTAGGAGCGTGGTGGAACACCGGGTCAGGTTGCTCCTCTGGTGATGTGGCAGCTCCTTGCAAATAGCTCTGAAGTACAGGGTGTGATGCTGAAGTTGCTGGCCACAGGCAGGGCAGCTCCATGCTTCTGGGCCACAGCTAAGTAGGGCTGTGCTGGCCTCTGCACCCAGCCTGTGAAGATGGAGCAGGAATCCCTCAGCCCAGCACGCTTGGCAGCGGTTGTGCCCAGAAATCAATTGCCCAGCAGACATTTAATTCATGCTCCTCTTTCCCCTCAATCCTCCACAGCAGCACCGCTCAGCAGGCTGCCCTGCCCATAATCCCTGCTTTGCACTCAGAGCTGCATCTAATCCCTTCCAACAGGCAGTCCCCAGCGCACACAAAGAGCCACAGCCCCGGCCCCCAGCACAGCACCATGGGGGAAGCCGCACACTGGCCAAGGGAACATGGGGAGGTTTATTTGCCACCTTGGGAGCATTAGCTGAGGAGTGTGCTTTGCAGGAGGCTCTGGGCAGGTCTGACTACTGGCAGCACGGAGGATGCAATGGCTAGAATGTGACTGCAGCTGAGGCTTTGTCCGCATCATGAATCTGGTGGGACAGTGAAGCAGGAACAGAGGGACCCGGCCCAGGTCTGTTCATCCCTGCTCCAGCACAAACCAAGAGCAGTACTGGCAGGATAAGGATGTGGGAGATCCCAGGAGAACAGGAGGGTGCTTTGTGTATTTTGAAACTTGAAAGGTGGAAGACTGCTCCATGAGCAACAGGGCGCAGGCCATGACCCAGTTTTGGTGGCTCCCCTTCCCAATGGAGGAGCTCTGCAGTGCTGGAAATCAGACTGTGACATTATGCAAGAGCCGTTCAGGGCTGCTTATCACCTCCTAGAAATACATAGCAACCCCGCACTCTGTGCCCCATAGCATAGCCTGCTGAGAAGTGTGTGCTGCAAATCATGAGGGCTTTCCTCCCCAAGGCTGCTGCTCCTGGGGGGACTTGGGACATCATCCTATGGCAGGCACGGAGCCTGCTCACAAAGTGCAGCTCACTTGGCTGGAGCTGATGGTGCTTCCCAGCACCGGATCAAGCACAGAGCCTGTTTTCCTGGCTGTGGAGGTGCTCTGCCGGGAGGTGTTGATTAGCTCGGCTGGTTGCTAATTGCCAGGAAGGGCCTGGCACTGAGGTCCGCATGGCCGTTCTCTGGGAAGAGGGGTGTCAGGGCAGCCTCCGTGTGGGATCAGCTCAGTTAAGCAGGAGGGCCCTGTATGGTGGGAAGGGGTCCCACCAATGCCAGGGCTAGGAAAACCCTGCTGCTGCAGGATAGCTCCCTTCTAAATGACATGGATTGAGAACACACAGCCAAACCCTCCAAGATTTCCATCTGTGTCTCACCTCACATCTGCGCCTCCCACACTGAGGAAAACAAAGCCCTCAGTATCCAAGGTGCATTGAGGCAGCAGGGCCACAGCTGCATGATGAGCTGCTGCTTGCTCCTGTGCATTACAATGGCTGCCACCTCCCTCCTCGGGCTTATTTATTTATGTATCCCCCCCAGTCACCTGCAGCTCTGCCCTAGGGCTCCTGCCTCAGCGTCCACAGAAAAACATCTGCACACACATACAAACACCCATTGCTGTTCTGCAGCGCAGCCATATATGCCCCTGTGCAAAGAGAAGCACCATCCCTCCCTCCATTGCCTGTGCTTTAAAGGCTGGAGAGGTTGACATTAGAATGCACTCACCCTTCTCAGACATTTGCTCCACTTTGCCAAGTGTCCCAGAGTGCAGATAAAAGGGACACCCTGCACTTTGGGCTGGGTGTTGAATGAAGCTGGGCTAGGAGAGAGGGTGGGAGTGTTTCAACCTTTTTGCTTATGATGTCTAATAACGATAAGCCTCCTAAAAAGATGAAAGATGCCCTTTGGTGCACTTTGGAAGCAATAATAAGGCAGGAAGGAACGCCAGCCTTAAATTACAGTGAAAACTGACGCCACCTTTTAACATTCAATGTGCAAAAAGCCTGTGTCCCTCTTGCATTATAAGTGTGAGCAATAATGACTGGAGATACTTCATGCCTCCTCCTGGCAGGTGCGAAAGCTGCCAACAGATATTGTCTTTCATGCTACCATTTTTCTCTCTGGAGGCACAGGTTTGCAAGGAATGGATGCAGATCCATGCAGAAAGCTGAGTTGATGTTATCCTAATGCAGAATATAGAGCAGAGAACAGAAGTCACTGCTACAGCCTGGCCTGGGAGCAAGGAGCAGCCAATGTTTAGGGCTTTCACCCGACCAGGCTGAATGAAGAGCCGCATCTTGATTTATTTTGCTTTTTGATTTGCAGCCAAAGGCTCGTGCTGCAAAGTCTCCCATGCAACACGCATGGGAAGTCTTTCTTCAGGGCTGAAATTGTTTACTGGACTTAATACGACCAGCAACAACTTTTTAGTTTCCTCTCAGGAACTCACAGCTTTAGAGACAACACTGTGGGCAGGTATTTTCACCTGGCATTGTTCTGAAAGAAGAAAAATAGCTGAGGCCTGAGGGATTTACCGCCCTTCCGCCCTTTCTGTTGGAAACATTTATCACTTCATACAGCTCTCCTCAATCTTTATTTCTATCAAACGCCTGTGACCAAAGATCTCAGCCCTATCCGAAAGTGTTTCTTCCCCATCAAACACAGATCGTGGGATGCTCCCTGGTGCATACAGATCTCATGTTGCTAGAAAATTGCAGTCTCCGGATCAAGTGGACAAGGAGTTCTGCTGGTTCATGTACTCTGTGGAGCATGATGTGCTGCTGCCACAGGGGAGGCTGAAGCAAGGGGAGGACACAGGGACAGTGAGGGGTGATGTCTCCATCCTCCTCTGCAGACCCGTGAGGGGCCCAGCTCCAGACGAAGGGGCCTCAGGCCTCGGGATCACCCCAGCATTCTCTCAGCCTGGGTTTGCAGCACTCCCCAGCACTACCATACCACTGGCCAGGAGGGTATCGTGAGCCTTTCCAAGATGTGCTCATGGTGACCAGGAGCCTATCTGCTCCCTTTGCTAATAGTGTTCTCAGAAGGGGTCCCACAGGCCTGGCACTGGTGCCACAGGGCTGGGCATGAGCTGAAAGTGCTGAGATCAGATTGTCTCCTAAAACAGTAGAACACACACTGACTGTTCACAAGGGGTAAGGGGTGGCCAGGACCCATGTTCCTGCCCCGTGGGGGGATCCTGCAGAAGGAAGAGAAGCAGCCCCATGGCCATTCCCACACCAAGCCAGCCATGGGCCATGGGCTGACCAGGTGGTGGTGGAGACCCTCTCCTACAAATAGCCCTTTTCTATAATTTGCTTTAAGAAGGAGAAAACTGGTGCAAGCAGAGGACCCACCGGAAAGCAGTCCCAAACAGCACCAGTGGACATTGCTCCTTGAGGGGGAGTCAGGCTGGAAACCCCAAACCCTTCCACACAAAACCAACACAAACCCCAGTGTCAGTTTTCCTTCTGTGTTTTCCTAAGAGCACCCGGAGCCACTCTCCACAGGGAGAGCTGTGCCGGGATGTTGTGCTCAAGATTGGCCTTACCCAGTGAGGTTACCCCAGGTCTCTGCTCTTCAAACTGCCAATCCAGGCAGGGAAATGGCATGGCAAAGATTTAGATTTATTCATACCTATAGAAAAGGCATGTATCTGTGCCCAGAAATACCTTTTTTTGCAGAGGTTTATCACGGGTCTGGAAGGCAATAGTAAGCCAGGTTTTGTAGCAGCATTGGGAATGCCTGCTGGTGGCTTGTTGCTGCAGGAGACACTGGAGATGAGCAGCAAACAGACATTACGTGCATTGGCTACAATACCTTAGCTCTTCTTTCATCTGGAAAATGAACTATTAAAGATTTGCTTGAATGGGGCATTTTCTCTGATTGCCATCAATACTTCCAATTGCAGAAGTATCAGAGTATTTTCAACAGCTGTTATGGCAGTTTGAAAGGAGAAGAAACCATCATCTGATTATTTCCAAGGCAGCAATGGGACTGAATTAACAATATTTGGAAATATAAAAAGTAAACTACAAGAAAATGGCTTGAAATTCAACAATATTTTCAGCTGATAATGATAATGTTCAAGTGGTGAGACACTGCCCTAATGACACACTCACAGAAAACGAGGAATATTTGCTTCCAGCTAATTGCTGAGCTTGTGTGTCTTGTAATACCATAAAGTGCGTTCTAAATAAATCATCATTTGATCTTGAAGGTTGTGCAACAAAACTCCTCAATTGCCTTTTCTCGTCACCAAGAGAATTTTGGGATTACAGGGGAGATTTTGTTTTTCCAGCTTTGAGAACATGGAAATGCAGAGGCAAGCCCTGGCAGGACGGTTATCCTTATGCCGTGCCATCTGCAATGATCGTGAGATGTTTCCCAGCTCAGACACTTCCTCATGTGTGAAGGGGCTGCTGAGATTGCGGGGGACCAGGCAGAGAAGCTGCCGCTGCCTCCCCAGCACTGCAGTTCCATGCACCCCTGCTCAGAGCAGCTCATGCAGGATGAGCCCCAGTCCATTGCTAACGGCCTGGAACTCTCCCTGCAGCTTACAGGTGTGGGGCAGCCACAAATGTAATTTCCTTCATTCCCTGCTGCTGGCCTCAGCACTGATTTAGCTTTGATCAGATCCATGCCTGCTCTTGCGTTACCAAGGCTGCTATTCTGCAAGCAGCTATAAAGAGCTTGGAGAGTATCAATTATGGTTTTCAGACAACTGACCTGCAGAAAGAAAAGTTATTTTGAGAAGGATAAATGTAGTTGAGACCATTACATATAATTCATATCTGCCCACAGCTTTCCTGCACTGCTGGGCATGGTGGCGCTTCAAACTCCATGTCCTGTTCCGCATGTGACTTTGAGGGCAGGGGGACTTTGCTTTCAAGTGCTGCTGCTTGAGGACTTCTGACTGCTTTCTCCCCAAAGCCCTCCATGCCACCCTCCCACGCCAGTCTGCGTGCCCACCATACCTGGTGCTTTTACAGGCACGTCCCCAGCACCCTGGGCCATGTCCTTCCCAGTGTGACTGTGATACTGTAGGTACCTGCTGAACTGGCCCATCCCAACCAGAGTGGGGTGGGCATTGCTTCCCTCTGAGGGATATGAAAACGAAACAGAGAAAAGGAGCTGCATCACCATAGGACTGCTGGTTCCCAGGACGGCATCCTATTTCCTCAAGTCTGGGACATTTGGGACTGGCAGGTGAAAGGACAGGCAGAAAATCAGGCAATTCCCTTCCAGTTCCATGTCAGTGGTTTCTCAGTCTCTGCTTCTATTTCCTCCTCTAAATCCAGGACAATATGGCTCCTTCAAAGGGAGGCTTGGCTAAACAGGGGCTGCACAAAAGAAGAGTGGTAACTGGGTACTGGAGAACACAGAGCCATTTCTCAGGACCTTGATGGCATGCTACTGCACCCACTCAGCATGTCCGATGCTGCTGCCCAAATTCAGCTGACATTCACTCATTAAGAACCTGGTACTCTGTTTTTATGACATGTATATGACTGCCTTGGCACTCCCTCCTCAGCCCAGCATCGTTTAAATACTTCTATTATTACTGCTCAATAATGAATCTTACTACACACAGCTCTTGAGGGAAGAAGACGGAACAACTCTGTGCATTTGATGTCCTCGTTCTTTCCTGGAGAAACATCATTGGAGTAATGAATGGCAAAAGAAATTTAGTAGCATCTGCTAAAAAATGTTTGAAGTTTACAAGTATATGGCTCATGATGGAATATTTCATTACATTTGGTTTAATAGTGCCAACTTCTTGTATTTCCTGTTTTTGCAATGCCTGCTGCTTTGAAAATGCAAAACTCTGGTGTGTCAGCACAGGCATATTGTGCTGGCCTCCAGTTTCCCGTTTTATTACCTACTGCTCCTTATCAACCATATTTTCTGCAGTTCTTCACATTGGCTCTATATTTCTCTCTCCTGAACAGCTCGGCATCAGCAGCAGGTTCTGCCATGTCACCATTATCCCCCATTTTCCAGATAATGGTTTTAGACTGGTTTTGCCGCAGGACCATAAGGCCTGTCATTGCAGCTGAGCATCCTTTACCTGACCAGCTCTCCATGCCCCTGTTCCATGGCTGAGGAGCTCAATATCCTTTTTTCCTTACTGCTGCTGCTGTTACTAAGCATTCCGTATATAACTAGTCTCTCCTGTGAGCTCAGCAGTCCTTGCTGGAAGGACACGTCTTTGCTGTGTTCCCCAGGTAGCCAGAGCAGTCCTCCAGCATAGAAAAGAGATGAATTTGAAAGTAAAAAGCTCGATGCAGAAGAAAACAAACATCTTTTCTTTCTGACACAGTACCGGAAGCCCTGTGTGCCACAGGGCATCTGCAAGCATTTTGTTCCCTAAACTGGGACTGTCCTTAGTACTTCAAAGGGTCAGCAGCTCAAGGAGGGGATACATTATGACAAAGGCCCCAAATCTTTCAATAGCCGCAAAATGGACTTTGAGCAAGCGGTCTGTGGGTGGTAACTGGAGATACTCCACACAATGCCTTCCATGAACAGGGCTCTGCATGCAGCCCTTGGCTTGCATGGCTTCGGGATTGTCACCAGCAGGGTCACAAATTGCTGCTAAGCAATGGCCGAGCGGGAGTGGAAGGAGAAGCTGGTGCTGGGGCTGTGCTGGTGATGGCTGTCATCAGGGACAAGTGCCCTGCCAGGGCTGCAGGGGGCAAAATCCATCCAGAGTGAGCTGGGAGAAAGAGCTCAAAGGTACCTCTTTGGAGCCACGGGGCAGTTTCCTATCTCGCACAACAGCAGTGGGATCACATCTGTCCCAGGAAGAACACTGGTGCTCAGGAGCACCCCTCAAACTGCTGAGCATCCCCTTCCCCAGGAGGACAACGCTAAAGCCTCCATCCAGGGCCAGGCCTGCAGCCCATTCTGGCAGCTCCAGACTGCTTTGTTTCCGCTTTTTCTTCTGACAGGCAAATTGCCTGAATTGAGAATTAACATAGAGGTACAATATAGCTACAATATTCCTATGAAATATCTCAACAAGGTAATTTGCTCCCCATTAGCAGCTGGTTAGCCAGTAAACAATTTCCAGAGGAGAACTGCACAAACAGAGCCCTGATGGCGCTGAAAGCACTAACAGGACTGGGCAGCAATTTGTTTGCAATTAGTGATTAAAGCCATAGAGGCTCACGATGGTCAGAGGCAGAGCTCCTAAAAACCTTGCTGAAGCACTCACAGTTCTATGGAATGTGTCCCTCCACAGCTCTGCAGAGCTTTTGAGGAAAAGCTCACCAAACAATACAGCTCCCTAATAAAAACCTTCATTAGAAGGGAGAACCATCATTCACTGACCCATGTCCCGAGTTCACTGCTCTTTTCATGCCTCTTTCTTATTCTCTGGGGGCAGTTTTCATGCCATCCCTGGCTGTGCTGAAGAGCGGTGGTGCTGCTGCCTGTCTGCTCTGCTGCAGCCAGGCATTGCTTAGCAGAGACAAAAACATAGGTTGGCTTTTTCTGTTCTGCAAAGTCGGGAACTCCATCTCAGCTCTTAAGCCCGTTGTTATGGTTTGTGTTATTCTTGGCATACTGACCGAAGTGCGCTCCGTATGAATAGCAGAGAGTTGAAAAGTAAATATTGCATCCTCTGGGAGCAGCAGAGAGGGGAGGGTGGTTCTGTTGCTTAATGGAGCACCCCCAGTGCCTGTTTGGGTTAGGCTTACAGTAATTGCTCCCTAGGTGAGTTTATACCAACAATTGATTGTTTCAAATGGGAAAGAAGTACAAACGAGTAAGAGAATAAACACTGACAGTGTTATGAAACGCAGGAGAGCAAAAATCCCATGCAGCTCAAGCATGGGGCTGAAAGCAAAGCTGGACAGAAAACAGGGGATGCTGTTTGCTTTATGTGCAATTTCTCGTGAATGCTGAATGCTACAAGGAAAGAAATGAATTTCCTACTTCAGGTCAAGCTACAGGAGCTACTTTCCACAGCCTGATCTTCCTCCAAGAGTCCAAGGACGCTCCCATCTCCTTCTCTATTCTGGAAAAACATGGGGCTCTTGGCACAAGCTGTGAGTAAGTGGTGAGAATACAAGGAGCAGGAAGCTAACAGGCCTGATGGAGCAGCTCTGGGGCTGAGTAACCTCAGTGTAAAACCCATTCATGGGCCCTGGCTATGCCACTGCAGCTCTCCCATGGGTGCAATGCCGGTGGGGTACAGCCCCATCCCTGCAGCCAGCCCGTGCTGGCAGGGCCCTCCTCCTCCCAGCTGTGTGCCCCTGTATCACAGCAGTGTGTCCCATCTGCTGCTCGCCTTTCTCCGGCTGCATTTCCAAAAGGGCTCCAACCAACCCAAATCTGGTCTCTGGAATCTGTACGTTCCTCTGCTAGGCAGGGGACCAGCACTGGCTCAAGGACATGGTGCCGGTCCTGAAGACTAGGATTTGCCTGTCCACCCCTGAGCTGCTGCCACAGAATCACTGCAGTAAACTCAGTGACAAACCAGTGCTGCTGAATCTTAGAACAGTTTGGGTTGGAAAGGATCTTAAGATCATCAAGTTCCAACCCCTCTGCATGGGCAAGGGTGCCTCACACTAAACCATGCTGCCCAACGCTCTGTCCAGCCTGTCCTTGAACACTGCCAGGGATGGAGCATTTACCACTTCTTTGGGCAATCTCTTCCAGTGCTTCACCATCCTCACAGTAAAGAATTTCTTCCTTATATCTAAGCTGAACTTCCCCTGTTTAAGTTTGAACCTACCACCCCTTGTCCTATCACTACAGTCCTTGATGGAGCGTCCCTCTCCAGCCTCCCTGTAGGCCCCCTTCACATATTGGAAAGCAATAAGGTCTCCACAGAGCCTTCTCCAGGCTGAACAGACCCAACTTTCTTAGCTTGTCTTCTGAGCATCTTTTACTGGGCTTGCGATAGCAGTAGCTACTGCTGGTTGCAATGATTCCAGGAGGGGATCCTCAGGTTTGACTTGGTGTGCCTGGCTTCGGGGTGTGAGGAGGGATGGGGATGGAAAGTCTCCATTCTTCCAGGAATTCCCACTGAAGGAAGGGCATGGGATGGCCCAGCAGTCCCCAGCTGGCTGGACACCCAGCACAGGAATGCCAGCAAGCTCTGAGAACGGTGCTCCCAGAGGCAGCACCCCTCAAAAAGGCTGAGCTGGCAGCCCCATAGCCAGCCCCAGGCTGCCACAGCGGCTTCTGCAGCTGAGCTCATTAGTGCCTGCAATCAGCAGGGCATGAAGGGGAGGCAATTACACAGGCAGCACAGCCCGGGCTGCGTGCAGGGTCTATATATAACTGTGCAGGTCTACACTGCCTGTGGTGCTTAGTCATGGCCCTGGGGACTGTGTGGATCAGGATGGGGCAGGCACTGCTGCATGGGGAGCTGCTGTGCTGGGCCGCATGTGGTGCCTGAGGAAAACCACCCTGAGCTAAATTAAATGTTTCCCTCACTACATCTTTCCCAGCTGAAAAAGTGCTGAGTTGCCCAGTGAAATGCTGGTTTGAACAAAAGGAAAAAAGGAATGGTTTTGGTGTTTTTTTTTGTTTGTTTATTTTAAAACCTAAGCAAAAGGTTTCACCCTGATGCTACAGTGGCCACATGAAGGTGTACCCCCCACAGCCCTCACAGAAAGGGAAAGGTGCTCCCAAGCTTATGGAGAGCATCTGCCAGCCACAAGCTGAGTGCCCAGCACCTGGCCCAGCTCCAGGGGTCACCTGCCCTGGCTCCTGGGGCTAGCAGCCTTGGTGTCACCCAGTGGCAATGCCATTCCAAACCCATCATGGTGTTTTCAGGCCAGCCCTGATACCCAGAGCTGCCCTAGAGCTACTCAACTCCAGGAAGAAGCCATGTTTGCTCATCACCCCACTGCTCCCCAGGACCAGTGACACCAGCCGCCTGGCCTGTATTTCTAGCACAGTTTCCAAACTGATGGCAAGGTCCTGCCCTGGCAGGCGAGGTCCTGTGTGTCACTGGCGCCACCAGAGTGCCCTGACTGACAATCACAGGGCTGAGTCCTCACAGCAACATTGATGGGCACAGCAAGGGCTGTGCACATGGGGCAGCCCCAGGAGCCACTTGGGGCAGTCACAGGGGCCTCAGGGCACACCAGGCTGGTGATGAAGCACCAATGCCAACCATGGGACTGTGACACTGCACCAGGAAGCCCTGCCTCCTCTCTGCTTTGCCCAGCGGCTACACAGCATGGGGATGTCCCCTGCCAGCTCATACCTAAACCAGAGGAGGCACTGGCTGAGCAAAATCTGCCTGCCTCTGGTGTGCCAGGGCAAAGCAGCAGTTCTGGCGGCCAAACCACTGCAAACCCTCCTTGTCCTTCAGGGTGCACCATCACCATGCACCATCCACCCCGAATCTTGCACTGCTGCAGCCTCCGGCACCCTGGCTGACTGCCTTGCCTCGTACAGCACAGCTTGATCACCTTGGCCTTTGTTGAAAATGTGAATCTAACGCAGCAGGCTACTGCTTCTTTCACTCACTCTCTTATTACTTCTTCCTTCCCTGGAGATCTGAAAATACTTAAAGCTGAACTTTTGTGCTATTTGGAAATGGATAGGTCCAGCAAATGAAAGAAGGCAGCATTAGGGCTGCAGCCCATGTTGTGGCCTGCAGCTCTCCTGACAGCAGACAGAGGAAAGCCTCTCCCTCAGTAAAGAGTTCATGGGCACAGGGAAAGAGATCAGGAAACCCCTGCCACACACTGTGAGCGCTGTTATTAGGCTAAGCCATAAGTGGGTCCCCATTGCTCCCTCTTGCATATACACATCACACAGATGCACACACAGACATACCTGTCTCAGTGTAAAAACAAGCAGGGCTGAAAGTGGGCTAATGTGCTTGTGCAGCTCTGCTGACAGAGACCTTTACAGCAGCCTGCACCCAGCAGCCAGGCCAACTAAGACAGAATTTACTGAGGAAGCAGAGCGCGCTCACCTGAAGCCTGCTCACTCACAGCAGAGGCACCTCCCAGTGCCTTCCAAACCAACCCCTGATGATCTTGGTTCAAAATCCAGTTTCTGTGTTGGCCTATTAGTTGCATCACTCGCTGGGGACAGATGTAGGATAAGTTATGTGGGGCACCACATTCAACTGCCCAACAGATACACATCAGCTACTTTTTAATCATGATAGGAAGAGCATGAAACCGCTCATCATACAGCCAGTTGTGCCGCAGAAAAACCAGCCAAGTGTGTTTCATATCTGCAGCTTTATTCTCATATGAAAGGTTAAAGGCAAAGCTAGAAAAATGAACCTACTGGTACACACTTACTGAATGCTTCTAAGGCAAGACAGGGAGGCAAAACTTTTATTGCTACAAAGAACCAACGGAAGGCTTTAAAGAACATCTAGTGTTCAGTTTTTATTTGTAAGTAGCCAAATTTAAAGCAGCTTTTCAGTCTTTAAAACCCTCTCGCCTTTCTGGAATGCTTCAAAAGGAAGATAACCTGAGGATGGTGTCTTCTCTCCAGAGGAATCAGACAGATGCTCTGCATGAGGTGCCGAAATGGACCACCAAGGAATGCCAAATGAAACCCAACTGCCCGGCGGTGGGCTTCTGCTGCTCGTTAGACAAGGCAAGGCTGCACAGCACTCTGCCATGTGCAAAAGCAGCAGTCACCTGCTGGCCCCTTAGCTGTCCCCATGCCTGAGTGCCTGTGACACAGACGGGTACCACGTACTTGCCCCAAGCAGAGCCAGAACTGAGCTCCAGGCATGGTGAGTGTGAAATATCCTGCTCCAGCTACTGGACTGCACTTCCTCCTGGAGGGGTGAGGCCCCAGGCAGTGAGATACTGAACATTCTTGGGATCCTAAGGGATCCCCTGGGATGCAATGGATGGAGGCTGGTCATTCTTCCCAAGGGATTGCTGTAGTGACAGCTCTGCAGGGCTAGCTGCAGTCCGAGCTGCTCCAGGGGTGGTGGTAC
This sequence comes from Forpus xanthops, assembly GCA_032466535.1. Lineage (NCBI taxonomy): Eukaryota > Metazoa > Chordata > Aves > Psittaciformes > Psittacidae > Forpus > Forpus xanthops. The sequence goes on along the minus strand of JASSUY010030901.1, from coordinate 8,662 downwards.
CCTAGTCTTCAGGGATTGGAGTGTTGCAGTTCCCATGGTAAATTTTGACCTCACCCTTGCACTGGAAGTACTGGTCAAACACGTCACTGTATCCATGGTCCTTCCACCATGTGCAGAGCTGCCGATTCCATGTACAGTCAAGCACATGGAAAAGCTCTGGGTGCTCCATCCCTACCATGGTGAAGAAATCCTGGTCCCCAAGGTGGCCCTTGAAGTGGTACTTCTCTGTCAGATTTTGCACCATGGAGGGCTCCAGCAGCTGGTTGTAGAGCTTGGACTGCCTCATGGCTTCCAGGTTCAGGAGCAGGACGCCGCTGTTGAAGCCAGGCAGCCCATCAGGAGGGGGCTCCCCCACTTTGGTTTGGGGGTTCTCGCGGCGGTACTGCCAGAACGTATGCCTGCAGTGAGAGGAAAAACAGGAATAGAGGAGTCAGGGAGTGCAGCTCGAAGAGCAGCCATGTCAAGTCTGGGCAGGTCTAGATGACAGCACAGGATCTACCACCCAAGGGATCTCGCAGTCTTTTGCTGGTTGAAGGCATGCAGAGCAGCTTGCTGCTTCACAGGCTGTGTCTCTCTTCAACCCCCTGCACAGGATGTTGCCCAGACCTCAAACCACTACTCCTAGCCTCTCCTAAAGCCCCTTTTGTTTCTAACAGCATCACTCTGGTAAGCCAACTGGACACAGGATCGTGTGACAGCTCACATGGCTGTGCGGGTAGACAAAACCACATCCCCAGTGCCTAAGGGGGAACCACCAGAAGTACCCCCAAGCTGGTACATACCAGGAAAATGTCCTGCAGTTAATGGGATCTCAGCAGCAGAGCTCACAGCATCATTATTATTTGATTATGGGGAAGATTCAGATCAAAGATCAGCCCCAGCTTGAGGCTGTGCAAAAAGAAGGCTCGAAGCAAATCTGAGTAGCAGAAATAGTTCTTAAAAATAGAAGAAATCCAATGGCAACAGGTCATTAGCTAAGTGAGCACTGCTGTAGTAGCTCTAGCAGATGCAATCTTCACTAGCTAATTTCCAGCTGCCACAGAGAAAAGAGCAGTGCAAGTACAGCAATGAACAAAACTAACTCCAGAGGGTGATTCAAAAGGGAAAAATTTAGACTACCTGAGCAAGTAGCCCAAAATGTCTTTGGCTCCTTCCTCAGCCCTGCGGCAGTGAGCACACCCCACCATACACACACTGGCTGCTCCCACTTGCAGTAATTGAATTCATCCCATGCTGTTAACCAAGTAGCTGGGGTTGAATCTGCCCCAAAAGATCACTCCCATTCAAACTAAAAGCCTTCTGCCCCAAGCAGCATCCTTTGCTGCCAAGCTGGGCAGCTGAGAGCTGGCTGAGCCTGTGGTTCAGAGGGCAGGAGGGATCTGTGGTCCTATCCTAACATTTGACAGCCCAGGGCTGCCAACACTGGGGTTTCCTTCCAGCCCTAACACTTCAGGTAAAGCTACAGCAGTTTTGTGTTTTGGCTTTTTGCACCTTGCCGTGAAAAGGTCAGGGAGAAACACTGTTATAAAGAATAAGCCAAGCCTGCCACTGGTTCCTCTCCGAATCTGTCAAGACACTGACCAGAGTCTCCATGCATCTCCAAAGAACAAGAATTTGTTTGGTAGGCGGTGTGAATTTAGCACCCAAAGGTTTAAAGTGTTCCCACACTTGAAAGCTGAAGCTGCACTAATTCAGATATAAGAAGATGCAGGGACATCAGCTGCTGAGACACCTCCAGAGTCACAGTAGGTAGTCCCCCACATTTAAATGGAAATCTTTCTTGTAAGAAGTTGTGTTCAGATCCAACAGGCGCTTGCTCAGGAAATCCTGCAGTTTGTACAGAGATCAGACTATTAAATCCATCCTTCTGGATTGTCCTCTGGATCTCCAGTGCAGCACTGCAAGACTGGCCAAGGCAAGAGTCAGGATTCAACAGCCACCAGCAGAACTGTCTCAGCAGAAAATGTGGGTCTATTAATGATGCCAACTATGAGCACCTTTTTTATTCCCTGATCTGGAGCACCACAACCATCATGCAGCACTGCTTCCTTACAACTTTCCATTTAGATGCTTTAGAATCAAACCTGTGATATTTCCCATTTCAGGAAGGGTCTTTACACTGCTCCCTTTCACTCAATTCAGGACAGAAGGGTTTTTTCCAAGAGCCAGTTTTCCATGGAAGGAGGGCTGAGACTTCGAGCAGCCATCTCCAGGCCTCCCAGGGAAGGGGAGTGGAGGATGACTGCCTCACCAGAGCCCACAGGCAGCAGTGCTCCTTTGATCTAAAGGGCAGGGAAGGGATGAAAGGGCTCTGCCTCTGCAAAGAGCAGTTATATCTTGGGGAGAGGCACCAGGTCACTACGAAGACAACTCATGGATGCTTATGCAAAAATGAAGGCAAAATGCTTTCCACACTGCATGAGAGGGAAACTCAACCTTCAAAGACAAGACACCCAGGGGCTGATCAGCCTCCCAAGATGCTCAGGTCCAGGGGACTGAGCAGAGACAGGCTCAAGCTCACCTCTGCACACTCTGCTCTTTCTGCTTCTCCCTGTCAGTGCCACTAAAGCCATTGCCATGTCCAAAAATTGATGCTGGAATCTGTCAGGAAGGAGAGGGGGAGCAGTGCAATGGAGGAAGGCACCTTTCTACCTCCACTGCAGCAGAGCTGACTCCCTCCACATTCTTACCTTTAAAACAAGCTGCCCAAGCTAAGGGGTGAGATTACAGCCCCTTGCAGCTAAGACAGGAAAAGCACAAGAGCCTAAGACCTCAGCATTACTAGGCCATAGTGGGGTGAAGCAGATTTGTATCAAATGACTCAATTTTTTCAGCAGCGCCATTCCCCAGAGGATTACTCAGTGATGGCTGATAACAAGGAGGGAGCAACCTGCCCTTTTCTGCAGGGAGAGGAGACCAACCAAGAAGTAGCAATTGTTCAGCCCCTCATCCCGGCACTGGCGTGATGGGGCCATCCTCCTCTGGCTATGCATAGAGACCATGGGGAAATGGGGCTGGGTGGGGAGGACAGAGATGTCCCCAGGGAGTGATCCTGGGCCGAGACTGAGGATGCGATGAGCTATGGGCTCACAACACACCACAGCCTTGCCAGTACTGGGCTTGGGCCAACCGAGGGAAAGGTATTCTGGCAGAGCCACTGGCAGCACATGGATTTCATTTGGCTTTTGTTCTACTGGAGAGTTCTGATGCTGTCCTTCTGCTGGGGCCAGGACAGAGAAGAGTGTCAAGAAGCACCTCCACCCATTTGGAAATAGAAAGAGTAGTGGGTACAAGAGCACTGTTTTCTTTGGAGATGGAGCTAGGGAAGCATAGCAACCAGCCGATCAACTAACCCAGCCTGTGCCCTTCACTGCTCTGTCCTGCTCAGCATCAGCCCTTGGCCCCCACCACAAACTGTGGCACAACATGGGGGAAAATCCCAGGGCTTGATGAGCAAGCTGACAGGATGCAGGGAGGGGGTGTTGGGGTTAGCCCCAGAGACAACCATTTAGGAGCTGAACCCCAATTAGATATAACGGAGATGTCTCCCTGCCCCAAGCCCCTGGAGCAGGTGGGATCTCCCTTGGGACAGGTAGTTCAAGAAGGGCAGACTGTCACCAGCCTTGGTTCTGGGCTGCCCTCTTCCCTGCCCCCCGGCAGTGAAAACCAGGGCAGGAAGGCAGTCTGAAGAGGTCGGGACGCAACAGGGCTGGAATGTAATGGGGCAGGAAGCTGCCGGCCAGGAGGAGGGGAGGAGAAAGGAAAAGGAGGCATTTCAGGCTTTTGTTAACCTCTAGACTGGAGGGGAAAGAGGCGACCCTGGGCTCCAGCCCCTGTAGCATGGTGTGGGGGAGCCGTGCGGGGCCACTGCCAAAAGCACCTGCCTGCAGCCCCAACAGCCTTTGCTTTGTGGAGCTGTTTATAAACAGAGTCGGCGTGTGCTAGGAAACATCTGGAGAAGAGCATTTCCAAGCATTCAAACGCTGGGCTGACGCAGCCCAGATAAAAACCTCTGCTTCCACCATGACTTCCCTTGTTGCCTGGAGCAGGGCGCTCCTTGCACCTCCCCTGCCTCACAGTCCCGTGGTCATGAGCCTCAGCTCAAGCAGAGCTGCCATCACACCCTTTAAAACTGGGGACAGCTTCCAGGGGCAGATGGGACCGCTTCAGTTTTCAGCTGTATTTTGCCCGTCCTTCCCTTGCTTTCATGCCCAGCAAGAGGAAAACACTGGGTGGGTGGAAGACTTTGTCCAAATCCACGGACTAATTTATTTCAGCTCTGGGTTATGAGACAACTTTGTTGGATGAGCTGAAACTGCTGGAAAAGCAGCAGGGTGCTCTTGCTGGAAGGAAAGGTAAGGTGTCAGCTGGGTGACCGACAGCAAGCCTGAAGCACTGACCCCACAGGAAGCAGACTGAGCTTTTGTGCCTGTACCCATCTGAGGTTTTCAAGAGGCTGCAACTTTGCCACATCCAGCTGCAAGCCTGCCACTTGCCTTGTTGATGAGGATGTGGATTCTCCCCATGCAAGATGGGCACTAGCAGTGTGGCAGCACTTTGAAGACACGCTTTGTTAACCAAGTCCCTTTCATGGGGATCAAGGCTGGGAGATCCGGAGTCCCATCCAGCCAGGTGCAGGGCTCCAGGCACAGAAGGGAAGCATGGGCTGCCGGTTGTCCCTCTCTGCGTCACCCTGGCAGCAGCCCTGCCAGCCCAAACACCAACTAAAACAACAAGCGCACGCTCTCACTACTTCTAAATATGCTTTTTGGTTCCTGAGCCAGAAAACAAATGTCTGGCAGCATTATCCCCAGCTGCAGCTACTGGCAAATGCTGCTGTTCCTGTGCAACAAGCATTGAGGTGTGAGCATGCTATGCTTCTCACTCCATGCCACTGCTAGCATTCCCCTGGGAGGGCAGGATGATGAGGCATGTGGCTGCAGTTCTGCCACGCAATCCCCAGCCAAGCTGCCCACCTGCTGGTGCTGGGTGAGCCCACTGAGGCAGTGGATGGGACAGTAAGTATGCAGTGTTCTGGATGGTATAGAGGACATGGCTGAAATGGAGGAGTGGAGAGCAAACAGAAGGGGTAAATAACTGTAAATGCTTCTGGGGTGAACAGATACACACTTAAAAGCAAGCTTGTTCCCTGCAACCTGGATGATGGTGCCTTCATCCAGGGAATGATGGTGGCTTTTGCCCCTAATTGTCAGCAAGAAGTAAGAGCACAGCCAAGAAATCTCCTTGTACGTTTCTCTTCTTGGCTAAACCTCACTGTGTCAGGCAGCTGCCTGCCCCTTACCACCACTGTTCAACCGAGATTAACCCTCAGGAAAGAGCTGTTGTTCCTTCCTCCAGATTCCCTCCAAAGGCACTGCTGCAGTGAAGATGGACCCTTCTGACTTTCTGCCACAGCTGGAGGCAAGCAGATCCCCCAGGGCTACATTCAGAGTAGCATCTGATCTACATTCCCCTTCCCACCCTGGCACTGCGGGACCCGGGCTGAGGCGAGCTTAGCTCGGCTGCATACAGAGGCTTTGCAACAAAGTGGCCCTTGTTCCTAATAGCTTATTTCCCACACGCAAACACTAAACCCCTTAAGGAGGTGGGGTGGCAGGTTCAGTACCAGGCTGGCACAGAGAGCCTTAGCTGAGGCTCAGCAGCTTGTGCAACCCAGGAAATCTCAGCTCTCTGCTTCTTGGGAGCAATGGCATCACCAACATAGTGATGCCCCTTGCTCTGCAGTGAAAAACATCACCACGGTGCAAACCAACCCCAATTTGCAGCCCAGGACAAAGAACAGGATATGTTTGTTGGTGTGCACACCAGAACCACTTTACCCTCCTCTGATGAGTTCATAGTGAGGGTCCAGCTCAGGAAGGACTCCAGCCCTCCCTTGGAAAACACTGACAGATTGAGTTCTTCAATGAAGACATCAGTAATTCCTTAATAGAATTCTCACGTAATGCACAAATTATGTCTCTACACCACTGTTTCTGACTACAGCACCATCTGCATGCCAAACTTTTCAAAGGCCTGTATTTGGAGCAGCAAATTGATTCTTGATGATTGTATTGCTGTGTGATCTTAGCAGTCCAAAAATGGACACACTTAAATAGATGATCACTAGCAACTTGTGAATACAGCTTGCACGCAAACCCCTTCCTTGGGATACAGATTTACAACTCCCCCCAGAATTTTTGCACCCCACGCTGGTGCTAAAATCACCCTTTGAACAGAGGTGTGACCATAAATCCTTGTTTGGCTTGTAGATCGGTTTCCTTCCCTCTATCAATCATGGCACTAGTGGCAGGGGAGAATGACCAGCTGTGTGCATCAGACTATCTGCTCCTTCCGCACTGGGGAAGTATGGGGTCAGCATGTTCATGAGGCACTTTAAAACACTGTCAGCCTAATTAGTGCCAGAAGAGCAGATTTCTGTTAGCAACTGTGAATGGACTGTGCTCTGGCAGTGCTCTCCTGCCTGCCTCAGAGGCGCAGGCAGCCTGCCCCAGGCCGTCTTTTCCCACCAACAGGTCTCTCAGAAACAGGGAAGATGTTCTCCCTTCACAGATGCTCACCTGGTGCTGTGGGGAGGAGAAATAAAGGGCTTCCATCCCCCCATGCTTATACAGAAGTCTCAGCCATGGAACACTGTGCTGCCACAGGAGTTCTGGCACTGGAGCCCCGGAGGAAACCACCACTGAGTTTCAGAGAGCAAGAGGACATTGTGAGAACCCCTTCAGAGGATTGTTGTGAGCTTTCTCGTGTAGCATCAGCATCATATCACTCCATGAAGCATTCCAGCTATGCACCCAAACCTCTCCACTTCCTACTGTTTGTTTGTTCCTCCATCAAAGGGCTTCAGCTCTTGGAAGCTCCTTCTCTACTAAGTGCTGGTGAGGAAGCCCTTGGCTGAGAGACCCCATCCACTCCTCCTTGGCCCATCTCCGGACACTCAGCCCCAGCAGTCACTTTCCAGAGTAGACTCAAGAGCTAAGCTGGGCTGGTCTGAGACTCCTGCTACCATCTATAGCTCAGGCTCCCCTCTCCACCATGCTGCAAAACCTTCTCTGGAGTACAAGGAGATAAGAACGCCTGCACTGCAGAGGCCACTGCCTATGAATAGCATTTTTCTTAGCAGCCCCAAAACAGGTTGTGACCTTCACAACCATCATTGTCCAGCATGGACCTGCTCCTTTTTCAGTACATGGTTTCCCATGGCAAAATGTAACCACTGAAGATGACAGCAGTGGTGCAAATACCCAGGTGGATCTAACCACCGGTTCACGTTGTTCAGCATGCAGAGGCTGGTGACCTATCAGTGCAGCCAGGTATTCCAGCAACCTCAAGATGCCACCAGTGTGACACCTACCTCTAAACACCGAAACTGAGATATTCAGGAACTGAAACTGAGCAGTTCAGGAGTTGAAGACAAATGCAGGTATGGTAACTGATGCATGCTCACCTGATGCACCCTGGGCTTGTGTGCTATGGCCACCAAAAAAAAATCAAACCAAAACAACACAGCAAAGTCACAGCAAACTTCTCAGGCAGCCCTTGCAAGTGAAGACTGCCATCTATGTGCACTCTCTGCAGTACTGCAAAGTCCTTGGAGAGAAAGTTTGAACTCATTCTTGGAGAGACCTGACTGCCTAAGCCAATCACACACACAGGTGTCTTGGTTACTGGAAAAAAATCATGGCTGTAATGTCCAATATGTCCAAAGGAACAGTTAACAGTATTATCAATAGTGTTCATGCTAATAGATGCACAGTTGTGGTTGTCAGATCTTTTCCAATTTATTAATTGGTTTAAAATAACATTTCAAGTTTCCTTGGTAATGAGAATAAATGCAACAGGTCCTACATATTACTGATGTGCACAGATGTAAAGAACAAAACCCTTCACCTTTTTATTTTTTTTAATCAGAAAGTAATGTTGCATTCCTGAAATCAGTTCTGCTGCCAGTACTTTACAGGTTCTGCTTGTTCTGTAATTTTGGCTGCTTCTTGGTAGCCACTGCCAAAGAATTCCTAGAACTGTTCTCCCTGTGCATCAATCAGCAGCACTTCCTACAAATGAAGTCAAAGCCTTGAAACTGTTTCAAATCCAAAGCGTGCAGGGTCTGGCTTGCAGGGCTGGGGGCAGGCAGCACTGGCATCACCCTGCCTGGTGGGGCACAGGCAAGGCAAATTCCTCTGCCTTCACTGGCTGAGGGGCTTGGGAACAGCCAATCATCACAGGCAACTCCCTGCTCCCTAGGGGGAGAAGCATGTGGGAAAACAGCAGTCTCCACATAGAATCACGGAATCATAGCATAGTTAGGGTTGGAAAGGATCTTAAGACCATCCAGCTCCAATCCCCCTGCCATGGGCAGGGACATCTCAGATTAAACCATGCCACCCAAGGCTCTGTCCAACCTGGCCTTGAACACCGCCAGCGGTGGAGTATTCACAACTTCCCTGGGCAACCCATTCCAGTGCCTCACCACCCTCACAGTAAAGAACTTCCTTATATCCAACTTCCCTTGTTTAAGTTTGAACCCGTTACTCCTTGTCCTATCACTACAGTCCTTAATGAAAAGTCCCTCCCCAGCATCCCTATAGGCCCCTTCAGATACTGGAAGGCTGCTATGAGGTCTCCACACAGCCTTCTCTTC